>VYZT01030689.1:99810-162006 GCA_013400735.1 Pomatostomus ruficeps | reverse complement strand
GAGGAGAGGAGAGGAGAGGAGAGGAGAGGAGAGGAGAGGAGAAGGAAAGGAAAAGGAAAGGAAAAGGAAAGGGAAAGGAAAAGGAAAGGGAAAGGAAAAGGAAAGGAAAAGGAAAAGGAAAGGAAAAGGAAAGGAAGCTGAACAGCTTTGCCCAGCTCTCTGTCTAGATATTGTGAACAGAGTTTCACATCAGTTGCCTGCAGTTTCTTTCAAGGTACTGATAAAGGTGTAAGTGTCACTCAGAAACATCTAATACTGAAGTCTCCTGCTCATCACAGCTGAGGCATATCCCTGGTTAACAGCGTGGGCATCATCTTTGTGGAGGCTTACAATAGCTTCAGAGCACCTGGCCCAAAGTCCCAACAAGCCTGCCATCAGGCTGAGAAGTGAAAGAGCACCCAAAGGCTTCTTTTGTGTTGTCTCATGAAGAAAATCTTTAGAAGAATTTTACAGGGAAGCTTTCAGAGAAAATAAAAATATTTATTTCTTTCCTCTACTGAGGATTTCTGAATTCACACTGACATTTGACTGAGTAGTTACTTAGCATGCTGTACACCACATTTCACTTAGAACAACAGTGGACACAGTAAAGTTCCCCTTTTCCCCAGAAGATGACAATAGTGTATATTTTTCATAGAGAGTTACAATTTTTCAAGGTTTAGGGGGTTTTTTCTTCTATTTTTTTTAAGGCTCAAACAAGTGAAAATATGTTTGAAAGGAAGGATCTCTGGTGAGAGGGACACTGAAACTGGAGATACAAAACTTGTTTCTATGATACAGTAAATATCCTACCATGGTCAAACAGACACACACAATAACATTTATATGCGCAAAGGATCCACAACCGTAGGTCTTCCAGCACCTCTAGAAGTTGCTTCAGCAGCAGATTTTGTAATCAGTAACAGGCACCTGTAAGACAAAAGAATAAGGAGCAGGTGTTAGCAGAGAGACACTTCTCCCACCCACAGCTTGTAGCTCAATAGAATTTGCAAGAATCTCTAAGATCGAGGGTGACCAATTCCACTCCGTGATCAGCAGATGACTGATACCTGATCGTTCTGTGATCTAGGTGTACAGCAGGGGCAGCAGAGCCGTCCCTGGAGACACCCAGCAGTACCCAAACCTATGAAAATGGAGGAAGCGAAGCAGCATCACACCTGCCAGCCCCCAGTCAGCAAGAACACCCTCATTTGGTGCACAAAGGGGGTGTTTCTACCCACCACGCAGCGTTATGTTTTATGTCACCGGTGTTGTTAACAGCACGCTGGGGAAAGGTAAGACAGCAAACACGCATTTGTAACACACCACCCAGCTCATCAAGAGGAGCAGTAAAACCTTTAAAACAGACATAACAGCAAAAGCAATTAAGGAAACTCCTTCAGTTCAGAGCTACCTGGGGCGAGCACATGAACTGGCATACAAGCTGCCTGGAGGCCCTGGAGAGCAGTTGCTGAATTAGTGAGGATTGGAACAACTAATTGGTGATTGTTTATCAAATAATACACTAGCAATTCCACTGTGCTCTAAGAGGGAGGCAAGAATAAAGCCATTTCAGGTGCCACCACTGTGAACTTAGCATTTTTCCAAGATACGTAAGACATATTCTTCAACTCTTTTAAGTGTCCATATGCAGACTAGACAGAGGCTGGCAGGAGGCACATTTATAAGTGCATTTATTTCAAGGGTCTCTGCTAGTTCAAAGGACTCAAACAAAAACAGTTGTCTAAAAAAAACATAGATGTGGCTTAGAGAGGAGAAGGAGGACAATTTATCACTTTTGAGGTGGGAGGAAGGGATGGCAAATATGGTACTAATTAATATAAAACCTGCTTCTTCCTTGCTGCCCCCCTGTCCCCAAACACTCAAAATGAAGCGTCTACTCTGCTACGCTCTCTCAATACGCTTGGCACGTACCTCCTTCTCTCTCCCCCTCACACTCCCTCTCTCTCCATAAAGGGGCATGAAATGAGAAATTTTAGCAAGGTTTCTTTACAGAAGAGAGGCTTGGCTTCAAGCCCAGTATACATATGTGGGAGGGAGTCTTCAAAGAGAGACTCCCTCAGTGCTGCCCAGGAAAGTCGTACTTCGCACGGCCCACAAGCGAGGCTTTCTGCACCTTGCTGGCTCGAGCCCCACCCGTACTGCCCGGTCCCTCGGAGACAATAAATGCCCAAGGAGGTAAAAACATCTGCATGATGCTGTCTTGAATTTTCCTTAGCTTGAACTTTAGGGAAAAAATGACATGTCGAGAGGAATGGCTAAAAAAACCCCAAACCCAACCAAAAAACTTGGGTTTTCACTGGATCTCCCTTTTATGTGGTATGTCCAGTTGTATGAATGAGTCAATTTACACTAAGGATTATTTGTTGTCTTTAGATTCATACAGGTGATTTCTTTTCAACAAGTCCTTGTAGACTCTTGTTATGGTGTGTTGGTATAGTTACACAAGCACAGACAATTACACTTACAAAAATGCTGTTTGCAGGTATAGTTTTACAACTTTTCCATGAGCAAATTAAGTTGTCTGAGAAGAAAATCCTTTTCTTTTTTCCCCTCGTCTAACTTCATACATTTTAGGGCTTTTGCTAGCAGAGCAATGATGACAAAACTAGAATAACTTCCTCCATGACACAGCTACACCAGCAAGACGAAAGCCTCCATCTCAGTTAGGTTGAAGTACTTCATATTTCAGCAACATTTCTATCACAAGCTTTTCCCCTCACAGCACAGTGCATCCTCGCCAGTCACCTGGCTTTGCTTTGCTTCCTGCCCATACCCTGGTAACCATGGATCTCCTAGACAACATTTACGGCATCAAATATGCAACTGTATGCTCA
Organism: Pomatostomus ruficeps; assembly: GCA_013400735.1. Classification (NCBI taxonomy): domain Eukaryota; kingdom Metazoa; phylum Chordata; class Aves; order Passeriformes; family Timaliidae; genus Pomatostomus; species Pomatostomus ruficeps. The sequence goes on along the minus strand of VYZT01030689.1, from coordinate 159,169 downwards.
CCTAGGGCCATATAAAAGAAGATTATTTTTGATTGCTTAAAAAAATATCCCTCCATCATGCAGACAAAAATTCTGCAAGTTCTGGTGAACCCTCAGCCCCAGCTCTGACCCACTTCTTGGTATTGTGGTGGTCAATACTGTGCCACACCGTTGAAATGTATGTTTGCTTTAGTTGTGTCTCCATCCTGTTTTAAAATGCACAACATCAATCAAACGCATCTAGTTTCCTCAGCCTGATTTCCACTTTGAACATATCGGGAGGTGAACAAAGTAGCCAGCTCTTAACTGATTCTTTTTTCTGTAATTAAGTGGGAGTTTCTTACCATGCCCATCGAAATCCGGAATGCTTCAGTGCAGGTGCCTGAAAAAGAGAGAAAAGTGTTTAAAAGACAGTCTTTTGCTCAATGAAAGTCTAACTCCAAAAAAAAACTATTGCCAGCATAATTCTATAGGTTGAGTTAAATAAATAAATACTTATCTGATTAATTGTTGCCTGGAATCCATTTGTGCTTGTATCTCTTGAGTTAGAGGCCATATTAAAAAAAGTGCACAGGAGATTTGAAATCTGAGGACAACCTAAAGCTTGATTCTAAGAAGGCTCAATGCACCAGTACTTTTCCCATGGCGTGGGTGAGACAGGTTTAGTCATCAGGTGTGACAGAGAGCAGTCTGCTGCAATCCAACATTACGTGGAGACCCGACTAGAAAGCAATGTATTTAGCACATACACTGCACACGTTACAATACCCTCGAAGAAAAGAAAATCAGGTGTTTCAGCACACAGGTTTTATTCAGGTCAGCTGCATTTCAGTCTCTCTGAAAAGCTACAGCAAGTGCCTGGATAGAGAGAGGTTCACAATTTGGAGATTATTGCCAGACATCAACATCACTGTTATCCACATGTGGGTGACACACTAATGTACTGTGTATACAGCTATGGAGACAAAAAGACCTTTCAAAATTATTACAATATCTTTGCAAATTAAGACTTCACCCAGAACCTGGTTTTGTCCATCTCAGACTTCTCTTTTTTAAAATTCTTCTGCCTTTCTCTTCTGCAAGAACACTCACTTAAATCCTTCCACAAAAGCTCAAACTGATTTTTAAGGGCAGGAGCTGGTTTGTCATGTATTTAAACAATACCCTGGCACAGGGTGGGTGTAATTACACTGGAAGAGACAGATGGGATCAGCTCAGAGACTGAGGAAGTCGAGCATCCTATCACACTCAGAAATTTTCACTTTTTCCTCCTCAGGCAAGTGCAAACAGCCTCAGCCCCTTCCCCAGTCCCAGCCTCCCAACCTCTGGGCCTCCCCAGCTCCCAGGAATCTCTGGTGAGGTGATTCCCTGAAGCAGAACTGCATTTTTGTGTGCAACAGCCTTAGGGAGAGTTTTCTTTTAGGGGTATGTCCAAACACTTCTGTCAGCATGGGAACTCTTGGCATCTACAATATCCCAGGGCGATTGCACAGCTGCAGGAAGTCCTTTTTGCTAGCTTGAAAACTGTCACCCAAACGTTCTCCTGAGGCTGCTTGGCTCCCATGGCATGGGAGAGTGAATGGGCATTTTCTGTTTGCTTTCTCCGTGCCACTTGAGAGTCCACAGACCTTTGTTTCTTCCTGCTCAGATAGATGCCTCAGTGTTGTTTTCCATATGGGAGCCACTCCACATTCTTATCAATATTTCCTGTATCGTCTTCCCTTCTTCTGCATCCTTTCTAAAAGGAGGGAGAAAGGATGCAATATTCAAGAGTGCCATGCATTTATGCTGAAGCATAAAGACCTTCCTTTTTGTTCACAATTTCTTTACCAATCAGTCCCAGTATTCAGTTCTATTTTTTTTTCTTTTTCTCATTCCTACTGCACATTCAGCAGACATTTTTATACAATTATTATAAACCAAGGTTTCTTTACAAATGATAATTTAGGTTCCAACACTGTGTATTTCAATTTAGAATTGTTTATCTTCCTCTGCACTGTTCTGTGTTCATCAACACTGAATTTCAACTGCCAGGTCATCCTTCGGTCACTCTCTATGGTGAGGCTGTTCTGCAGTCCCATAGCACATCCTCACCTCAGCTATCCTGTCTCATCTGGTATCATCAGGAGGGATTTTGCCTCGTTCTCCACCTCTTTCAGGACTATGCTGAACAGCAACAGACTCAATAGCATGACCTCACTGGTCTTTCCATCCCTTCTCGAAAAGTTGGCCAGTTTTCCCCTCACCTTTATTTCCTAAACTGAAATGATTATTAATCCACTTAAGGACTCTGCCCCTTACCCCATGGCAGCTTGATTTCATTGAAAGTTTTTGAAGAAGTATAAATAACAGAAGCAAACAAACAAAACTTAGAAAATTTGTTTATGTGATTACAACAGAAGCACAAACATCCTGAAGCTCAAAAACCTTCTGTCCAAAATCTACTGTCCAACCCTTCTTTACAGTAACCCCTATCTTTCACACACCAAGCTTTTAGCTTCTTCTTGAAATGACAGCATCCGTTATATCCGCACCCTGGAACAACTCCTCCCCAGCCACAGGAGTTACCCCATCCGTGGGGAATGTGTCACTGGCCTTTGAAGAGAGCTTTTCTCACTGCGCTTTCTTGAATGACAGTGAACTGCTAACTGGAGGGCCAGTTCCAGACCCAGCTGTGGGCTGCAAGTGCCCCGTTCCTTCCAGGAGCATTAAGCCAAGGTATGTAGCAGGAGACATGAGCTCTGGAGAGTTTTTTTTCCTGTTTAGTTCATCTGGAAAGACTTTTTTTCCTGTTCTTTCGTATTTTTGAAAAGCTGTACCTCTTCTCTCCCATTCTCAGCCTTCTTGTACACATGCATAGGTTGAACAATGGGGCATGTTCCGTGTTCACACAAACCCTCTGGTTTTGAATGTCGTTCAAATAACGTAATGCCACATGTGGTTTCCCAGTGTTCAAGAGCAGTTCAGAAGTCCCAATTTAGACTCTGAGGCCCACCAAATAAAAAGGAATGTGATGCATATGTTCCCAGTTCTAGCTCAGCAAATGTAAGCTGGAGGAAGAGAAAAACATCAAGCCTGGTAACTTAATATTACACTAGATGAATAAGTATAATTTTCTAAATAAAAATAATTGGCTCAAATATAATGCCAATAACCCTTCAGGGACTTCAGCTGGTGAGTACCATTGAGAATAATAAAAGAGGCAATTCTTACTGTGTGCATACCCTTAAAGAACAAAAACACAGTATGAGAATTTTAATTCCAATGATTTGGATAAAGCTGACTGCCCTGAATCAGCAAGCAAAGCACAACGGGTATGGCGAAGCACAAAACCAAAAGAACTGCAACTTTTAGACAGCAATCTAACCTCAGCTAAGCACAACTCCACGACTGCTAGGACAACACACCAGGGGCATGCTGTGCTACAACATGGAGCTCCTTTAGGAACAGGACCTCCACCACAGTAAGTACAGGCCCGTGGCACACACCAGCTCTGAAGTGGCTGGTGATTCTCACAGAGCAGTGCTGTGAATGGAAAGGTGTCTGCTCAGGCCCTGCATGGCTATTTACTGCACCAGAAGCAGTAAATAATGTCTCCTAAACAATGAAGAGTCCAAAAAAACCCAAAAACTTGAAGAAAATAGATACTGGTATTATTCTTATTCTGCCTTCTCCAGCAGAGTTCTGCTCATTGCAGCCTTAAAGCACAGAAGCAGCTGATAATTTCTCTTCAGAGACTACTCCAGAGACTGGCCAACACTGCAATTAAAGGATGCACTTATTCATTACATAGACCCTCTAGATTTCCCCAAGGTGACCAGTGGAAACCCCAGACTACCCTTTTCAAGGACGCAAACACTGTGGGAACAGAGCAGTCAGCCCCTGCCATCCTGGCCAGGATGCACCTTCCGCAGCACACGTTGCTTCCATAAGACCCAGTGCAGCAGGGAGCAAGGAGTGGATTCAGCCCAGCTCATTCACCATTTAAAAATTAATGGCAAATGCAGCCTCTCTAGCTGCAGGTAGGGCACCCCAGAGACCTCTGAAAACTGATGTCAGCCCTCCAACTCCCACTCCTATTACAGCACTGATCTTCAGGTTCATCCACACGCCGGCGAATGCTTAAAGCAGCCTGTTAGCTCTGTCGAAGGACTGATTTTCACTCGGCTCACATGCACAGAACAGTAAATGCAACATGCCCGTACACACACTCTGCTATCAAAGAATGACTTAGAAGTATCACGTTTTTAATATCGCATACTTATTTACTGACACCTGCCCTAGCAGGCATATGTAACCTAACACTGTATTTTACTGATATTGCAGACAGTATAACCAATCTCCTAAACTCTCAACACTCTCAATGGATTAGTATGATGTGTGGAGCAGTTTTAGCTTACAAAGCACTACTTTAGTGTGTAGAGTTATTGATTTAACTTAGAAATTCTGCTATGTCGTGTATTTTTACTGATTTACCTTTACGGTAGTGTAAGAATATCTTTTCTCCCCAAAAAAACTTTGACACACTTCCTTATCCAATACAAAATATTGCTCCTAGCAGGATTTCAGGACAGGCTCAACTCAGTAATCAAAATTATGGACTTTTGGAAAAAATTTTTGTGTTGCAGGGCTCCTCCCACATTACTCATGTCTTTTTTTCTAAATAAACCTGGCATACCCCCTAAACTTTCCAGAAACGTCTCAAAGAAACACCCACAGTTATACATCAGCACAGCCTCTCCCTTCTTCCAGCTTCAAGCCAGGCAGATACTGATACATAAGGGAAAGATTTTCCCCCCATCTGGAATACTTCCCAAGGGTAGTGATACATTTTCCTTCTTCTCAGCCACAGCACTCAGTCGGTTCTCTAGTCTCTTCTCCATTTGAATGCTGCAGGGATCTCCCATGTGCCAGCCCCCGTCCCAGCTCACAGTTCCAGCACATATGGGAAGCTGCAGCTGAACAGTGCATACAAATGACAGCCATAAGATAATCCTGTGGCATTGCTAAAAGCGTATTTTGAAAGCACATTTTAAAAACAAGACCAAACCTGAGAACCACTCGGGAATCCCAATGACATTCTCCTCCAGCTTTTCTTCGTGATCAGCTGTCTCTGCAGCCATGCAACTCCAGCTCCTACCTTCTGCCCTGCACCGCTCCTCTTTCATCACTGTTTGTACATTTTCTTCTGTTACCTATTCTGTATGTTGAAATCCTCCTTTTTTCTGCTAAGTTAATCAATAAAAGCCTCCACCACCTCCATCTTTCATTCCTCTGATAATAAATGTGATATTGAAAGTGCTTCAATTTTACCTTATGATGACTTCACATGGCACAAACCACCATCAAAAAAGAAGCCTGGAGTCTCTCTCTACAGCTATGCTTTCCCCCTTTCTCCTTTGCAGATGTAGAATTACATCAATAGTTAAATATGCCAAAAGGCCCAGCTAGTCTGTATCTTGAAGTACCCCAACTCACCACATTTTTGAACACTCAGTGAATTACAGTCTTTGACTGTATTCATCAAAACCCTCCATATTAGCCCGTGGCCAGTGGCATGGCATGTGACCTCAGTAAGGGCTCAGACTTACAAATAGTTGCTGCACATCTGTTGATTCATTCACACCAACCAGTCACATGCATGTTTTTCTCTGGCTTATGGCAAACACAGGATAACTCCTATTAGCTGAAGAAAAGTCTTGCCTCATGGAAAGAATGCCACACAGTTCTATCCCACTGCAACACCACAAGGAAATTGCCACAGAGAAGATTTGCACATTAAAGCATCACTTTAGTCTCAGATACTTTACCTTGGTTTACAGCGTTTCCACAGCTCCACACTTGCAGATAATGTTAACATAATATCTAGATGCTACCAAATTCTCACTATGTTAAAAAATATATTTAAGTTTATATCTAAACCTCTGTTATGGTAAGTAAAGCCCTGTGATTTCAAAAGGCACATAGATCATAGATAAATGGATCTAGCAACCAAAACCTTCTCTCTCACACAATGATAAATTGTGCCATTCCAGCAGCTATTTAGACCTCACTGCCTGAACTCATGCTGACCTGAAACATACCCATTCCTTCATTACCCCAAGCTTTGTGTCATGTGCAGCATCAAACAACTTATCTTCTTCCTGCTTACAACACCTCCAGCAACAGCTCTCTTTTCAAACTTTAAAAAAAAGGCAAAAAAAGCAGCAGCAGACTATTTAAAATGGACTGATGTTTATGAAGTTAAAACAAAACAGAACAGCACACCCGACTCTGTTCTGTATTTTTCAGCAGCACAATATCCTGCAGTGGCCTCAGCCAGCTGGGCTCTGTGACCCCCAGACTGATCCCTTGAGTGTGTTCCCATTTTATCAAGCAATGAACACTCCAGCCCCAAAGCCAGCAAGAAGTTTGTCATTGACTTCAGCTGAGAACAGGAACCGGCTCAATCATAAGAAACCTTGAGCTAAATAAAGCAGCAAGAAAAGGCACAGGAGGGAGGTGGGGGGGTGTCAGCTCGGAGTGCTGTGGGGCACAACTCTGCTTGTTACCAAGGTTACTTGGCACGTCCCCACATAAGATTTCATTTCCAATCACCAATAAATCTGCAAAAGTTTGACCTCCTCGAGTGGGAAACTGAGGTTGAAACGCATTAAATATGTGCTGCAGCCTGATCTGGGGGGGAGGAAAAGGTTCCCAGACATAATATTGTAGGCAGTTTAGAGAAAGAGGTTACAGGGAAAGGTGTGGAGGGGCAAAGCTCTTTCCAATAAAGACTCGCCACTATGTCCCTGCTTTGGGTCTGACAATAAATACGACACATCAAAAATTTACTGTTTGTGTCAGGCATGTGTCTAGACAAAAACCTACCTGAATTTGGACAAGGTGTAAGTCCTCGAACAGAATGGAAAATAAAAACACCAGTTAAAAAACAGTCAATAAAGATATATTCAATTTTTAGCTGCTTTAGCCGATAAGCTGCTTAGGCAATTTCAGCCATTCCCTCAAGGCTCCCAAGCAGCGGGTTTGCTCCAGGCTGGGGCTGAGCAGGACTTTCCCTGAAACTGCAATTCCAGTGTGATGAATGCCTCTATAAAGGCATGGATACCCTTTTCCCCTGTCAGTGTTTCCCCAGCTAACATTCCATTTGCTCCCGTGAACATGGAAGAGAAAGTTTTCAGAACCAAACACAGCAGGGACAAAAGTGTCAGGCCTACAACATTTAGGGAGATACAGAGGGGGACAAAGCATGTAGGTAGGGAAATCTCTCTCCCTAAACCCCTAATGACTGGCCTGGAGAGGCTGAAATTAGAATAGATGAGAAATGGGATCTGAAAGTCATGGAAACTGAGATCATTCACAAGTCTGGCTCTGAAATCTGGCCAAAAAAATGTGGCAAGGAGGTGTGGCAATGTGGGTGTGAGTCTCAACTCTGATGATCTTGGATGCAGAAGAAATGCTGAGACCGTGTCCAAGGGGTACCAGTTGGCTGAAGTACCTTTGGAAAGGAGGCCTGAGGTCCAGTGGGGACAAACCAACATGGCAGAAAATATCAAAGTCCAAGTAGAGACTGACCAGAAGAATATCATTGCTCATGGCAATTTTTGTGGCTGAGCCAAAAATTGAGATTTCTGTCAAATATCTGTGAAGTGAATCATAAAGGGGATTGGTGCTGCTTCATGCCAGCCTGTGGGAAAAATGCTTGGTGGCCACCAGTTATTCCACTAGCAGCCCTGTCTGAAGTGGCAGACAGGAAGGGCTCTGGACTGTCCAAAAACTCACAGAGGAGCACATTTCACACCCTGTCATTAATGTGGGATTTTCAAAAAGTGAGTTGGCAGGGAGCAACTTCCTCCTCTGTGCCTCTCACATCCCTGGTCTGTTCACACAGGTTTATTTTCAAAGACTTGATTCTGTTACCTGTAGCTGAACCCATTCCTGTGGTTCCTTGGCCTGTACTCATCTACACACCTCCATCTCCTGAAGCTCAGTGAGAGTTAGGAAATCGTGTTTTGTCATTGCATAAAGACCTTATACTATGGAAGAGACGAGAAAAGGGATATTTTCCATTCTTGAGAAGTAGTTATGGCCATATTGAGGAGTACAGCCTCCTTCCCCTTAGGGTGTTTTAATCCTAATATTATACAAGAGGATAATTTTCGCACTATGGTAAAATCTGATCTGAGCAGCCTCATTGACTTAGGACAGCATTCCTTCTCCTGAACAAGCACAGACAGTATTGTACTGTGATTTTTTTCATTAATTTATTTAAAACATGGTGATTTCAAGTTTTGCATGCCACTTTCTGTCAATTACTCAGAGAAACTTTGTTAAATAAAATCTATAAGCATCACTACAGATGGGAAAAACAGAGCCCCATGAGAGAAGAGTATTTGCCCCAACTCCCTAAGCAACCCAGGAGGTGATTTGGAAGAGCAGACATAACCTCCTACAGCACAAGCCTCCTCTATGGCAACCCAAAAAAAAATTTAAAAAGAGATCCAAGATTATTTAGCTTATGGTGACACTTGTCTTTCAGTAAAAAGGCTGAAAAAAATCTTGATAACTGCTGTAGTTCATGAACTTACACAGAACTTCCCAGTTCAAAGCACACGATAAATCTGGCATATGGTGTGTCTCACCTGTCACTCTGAGAACTACCAGGTCATTTGTTCCCTGGAAGGATCACTTCATTCAGATCCGGGTGCCATTCCCTTCCCAGTGCTACACTGGTTGCACAGCTGACAAAGGAAAGGACAGTTCTTGCTAAACCTGCAGCATCTCAGAAGTTTCATCACCTCCAGGGGATCTTCTTGTGTTTCCATTACTACTCCTTCCCCCTCCAAATGCTGCTTCTTGATATTTGCTGTTCGGCAGAGATGCGCTGCTTTCTGTGCAGGGGCTGGGCCAGCACAAGCCATTTAGCCTGGCAGTTTGAAGAAAAATGTTAGAATGCCTTTTACAGAAGAACAAACATTGACTCATGTTAGGAAATGTCACTTGTGCGATGCGTTATATTGCAAGACCACCATGGTTGCACTGCCTCACTCTGATCAGCCACATTAATATTTGAATACTGGATGACAACAGTTGAAGATTAATTCCAGTAAGTTATTCCTGCCCGGAGGTTCAGATTCCCAAGCAGAAGCATGTGGGCTAGACTATGGCATTTCACCACATCCCCAAGGAAAGGGTGGTGGGAAGTCACCCTGGCCCAAGAGGGTCAGAATAGCTTGTACCTTTGTAAAATAATCCCTCTTCCTGCTTCTCTGTGTCCAGGACACTTCACCATCAAAGCTGATATGCCAAGGGCCTCGTCTTGCTGCCAGCCAGCACTGCCAGCCAGTATGTTTACACAGGTGTGGACATACTCAACCTTGTATCCCCGACGGAGGGAGGTGCATCATTCATTTAGCCAGGGAAGCAAAAAAGGCCATCCTCAGACAAGCAAGCCAATGTGTTTCTCTGACTGATCAAGGTGGGACCTGTTTGGCCCTCAGCATTTATTTCAGTTCCATACTCCTTACATAAGAGTCTTCAAGCAAGACTTGAGAACATGACAGTGTGAGAAGAGACACTGTTGAAACATAAGTGTGAGGGCCTGAGTGGTGAAGAGCCTCTCGAGAATGCTTTCTGCCACAAGGACAAACCGTTTTCCTCGGATTGTTTCCGATGCACACAGAGCATGAAACTGATGTCCAGGAGCATTACTGGAAAGCCAGGGCAGAGGGGCTCAGGCAGCCAGCACCTAACCCTCTGCAGAAGGAAATCCCAGGAGTGCCTGCCTCCCACTGCTAGTTCACTCCTAGGGTTTGGGAATATAAACAGCAGTGAGGTTATTTGAGATCTTTTATCTTTTTTCCTGAAGTCATCATAATACACACTTTTTCTTCTACCGTGTCTTTTTTTAAATAAGGAAGGAGGAGCAGCCCACTTCTCAGGAGGGCCCAACAATCCCAGCTCAACCCCATCAGCATCTCAGGGAGTGCCTTCAGCATGCAAAATTCCACTGAAGACAGGAGTAGAAGATATTACTTGCTGATTCCCACCTTTGAAATGAAAGTTCAGAACCAGCAAGAAGAAAGTCTCTTTCATAGTATTCAATAATACCAAACCACTACACAGAAGCCACCAAGACATCAGGTCTTAACCACATGAATCCAGTTATTATTGCCTTTTTGAAATTCACTGCCTGACATCTCCACACAGCAAGTAACAAAATACAACAATTTTGGGTAAATATTAATTAAGAGATATACACAGGAGTACAAACTGAATTCTTCAATATACCGAACACTAGTTTACTGAACCCCTGTTTATGCTAGGCAGAACTTCAGAGAGAAATCATCTTGAATCGTGGCATTCAGTCCCCACATAGGAACAAACTACAGTAAAACAACTATGAAAAAATAGCTGCAAGTTTTCTACTGATTGGTACTGAAAATCAGAAAGGTTTTTAAAATAACCAACAACAGTGTGAGAAGTTTTCGTGGGCTAAATGTAAACAGTAAAAAATATTGACCTTTTAGGCTTTCTGAGGGCCAATGAAGTTGAAATTTAAAGTCCTCTCCTTCTCCCCCCCTCCTATGACCTGGGCAGAGACAGGAGACATTTATAATGATGTGTAGTTAAGTCAATTTTTCCATTGCTTTGCAGTCGTGTACCTCCATAAAACAGGCAGAAAAATGCTGCCAGTGGAAAGACAGAGAATTTCTGGTGTGTGCTTTTTATCCTGCTATTTCACAGCAGTATGGGCATAAAACAGGCTCACTCAGCTCTCAGGGATCATCACAAAAGTCCAGGTCAACAAAGATCGGGCTCCTTGTCCAAAGCATCAGTTGTGACCCCCATGCTGGGGTTACCTCTCCCAGTGCCAGGCCTTTCCATTTCCTCATCCTTCCCACTACGGACACCCCGAGCAGCCAGCACCAAGGTTCAGCCCCACCTTCCGGCTCTCCTGGGGGTGAGCTGCTGGGGGCATTGCTGACGTGATGCCAGGCTCCTCAGCAGTGCCCAGCGCTGTGAGGATTTGTAGGGCTGCAGATACCCTGACTCTGAAACACACAGCACTGCTCTGGCAAAGGCCTGCTGGAAGTGACTCTGTGCTGCTGTCTGCTGAGATTACACAGACCACTCCAGAGATTTCCACCCCTTTCACATCTATTAGCCAGCTGCTGCAGTTTACAGCCACGAATTATCCATATTGTAATGTAGCATGTTTTATGCAGCTACAAGTTACTCAAGATCACCAACACCTCGAGGAACTGAGAAAACAAAAAAACTCAACAAAAACCAAAACACACACACACAAAAATGTAAACACAAAGCTAGAAAATCATCTTCACCTTAAGCAAGCCATGTTAGAGGCTCTGTTTTAAAAGCAGCAAGCTCAGGATTTCAGCCTGAGATACAGACAGTGTTGAGACAAGGGGTTTACTCCAAATTCAATATAACTAGTATTTACCAGAGGAGGGAAAGGGTTCAGAATACAGAGCAGGTCAAGTAAAAGGATTTTGCAAAATTGAAAACACCTGCAAGGTGGGGCACATGTGGAAGATGTGCTGACTATATAGGAGCAGACAGGAAGAAAAAGAAAGAAAAAATGTGCTGTCTCCTGCCATGAGCCAGCATCTGAAACTGTTGAAAACCATTCCAGCCACGCTCCCAAGCAAACAGCATTAGACTGTGTTGGGCTCAGGCCGCACAGCTTCACAGGGAACAGCATGGGAACTTACTAGACAGAGGCCAGTGCTTTCCCGTTTCATCTTAGTCCTTTCCAAAAAGCATGCTCAGGTGTAGCAAGCATTTGCAGAAGGGTTGCTGCCATCCTGCTCAGGCTTCCTTCAGCCCAAATTCTCACAGGGCAATGACATGATCACTCTGAGCAGATTGTGAGTAAAATACTGGGGGAAAAGACGCACAAAAAAGAAAAGAGCAAAAACCCACCCCCCATGTGTCTAAACTACAAGGGATAAGGTAGTGAATTAACTTTGTCGGAGTTATTTTCCCTTCAAGCTTTGCATAAGAACCATTAGGAGCTAATGAGATAGGAAAAATTCTGGAAGAAAAGTCAAAAAGATCTGGTTTTACAGCCTCTCTATCATAGCATTTTTTCTTAAAATAAAATCGGTTTTAATAAAATATTAAATATTAGCTATAATAAGCTATTGAAAAAACAGTGTGTTAAATATTAGCAAAGAGCTCTCTAACAGCGATGTTTCAGAGTCACACCCGGGAGCCAGCTGGGAACTGGCTACGACAACTCTGATGCTTCCAAGGGGGCAGGAGCAGGGGAGACAGCAGTAACTCACTAGAGGTAGATTTCGGCATCACTCATTTTTCCTAAGCAACAATCTCAAGAAGAAAACTTAGCTCCATTCCTCCATATGGTTTCTCTCCCCCGTACCTCCAAATGCAGTCCCCCCGCACGTTTAGGTTCTGATCCCAGCTGCCCAGATGTGTAATCAAGCCTTGTAATAGTCAATAAAAGCAAGAATTAATAAATAGATAATTAGATGTAAGTATTTTCATGATCCAGTTCTGCCCTGGCTCTTGCTTCATTAATCCATGCACAAATGGCCTTCAAGCACAGGTGATTAACACTGCCAAAATCCAGACATCCCACTTCTGTACTTCACAGCAGTCAAGTGCCTGAGGATGCAGCACACCCTTTCACATTAACTGAAGCTCCTACTCAGCAGAAGCCCAAAGGAGCAGTACAATTGGAAACGCCACTTGATTAGTCTGTGACTCAAGGAGAAGAGCCTTATTTATTATTAAAGCAAAAATTCTCATTAAACTGTATTTTTCAGTAAACCTGGGACTAACTGATCTCCACAGGTTCTTAGCTTGTTCTGGCACAGTCTTAAGCAGCACACCAAATCCAGTGTTTCACAAAGCTAGCTGGGAAGAGTTTGCAGAGCCTCTTTACCTCATTCTCACTTTAGCTAGTGTAATGAAAATGGACATAGATACATTTAGCAGAAAAGAAAACTAGGATTTTCCCCCTTCCTCAAATTCTTCACTTTGGGGGCAACTCCGCCTTCTTTCAGAGCTTCTCTGGGAGACTGTCTTAGAACAGGTAACAATATTCAAGATTTGGAAAGTGAGAGGTCACATAATGCAATTAGTTCAGATAATCAGGTCTGCAGTTACTGAGACATCAGCAATGTTTGTCACTGCCTCACAGGAGCTTAAAGCACATAAACAAAATCAATTCCAAGTCCAGAATCCCAAACAAATAAATCAGTTACCCAAACAGATGAGAAAGAGGGAAGCAGTTTCCCCCAAAGCCACTCAGATTAACATCAACAGAACGCAGTAACCCACTGAGTCCAACCACTTTAGAATGCTAAAGGCAAAGTATAAATTGACACCATAATGTCATCTTAATAAACACAATCAGCATCAGTATCACAGCCCTAGCCTACCTACCACTGGTCCAGCCTACCCCTTTGAATTTATTATTGAACAGGGAAACGGAATATGAAGGTGTTCGTTTGTTTGTCTTTGAAGTTAATTGGTGAGTCAGTATTCCCCAACAAGGAAGTCAGGACAAGAACAGTTCCACGCAATCATCCTCCTCCATGGGGCTCTTCCAGCAAACTTTCTGCAGAAATCAGTTAAGAATTGTATAAAAAAGGAGTTCAGCCAGGTACTGTGAGAATTATGGTGCACAACACCTATTCTATTAGAAATAAATGATCTCATTTACATGTTAATTCTGTGGAACAAGCCACTCTCAACAGGGCAGTTTGCTAGAGTTACTGCAGATGTACAGAAGTTATAATTTTCATCAGAAATGCACATTATGTTCTCATCAAAGAAATTAAAGGACCAACAGGCATATTAGAGAAACTGCCTGTCTGGGGGGCCCTCCACATTTTCATGAACACAGTCTCTTCCTATCTTGTAGCGTATTGTTGTACAGCTAAATATCACAAGAAGTCTCATTAGTCAAATGGAAATAAGTACAGAAAATATTGCACTTTCCATTGACTCTTTGAAATGAATACCACCATACAGATGGAAATCACACCCAGATATCTAAAGTTGAAAATCATTTAACTGAACAAGCTCCAAATACATTCCAATAACTACAGAATGTACTGATTCCTCTCTTTTATTTAGGGTTTTATTTCTTCGAATTGCGTACTCTTTAAAATAAGAACCTGCCATCCCTGGTGGATCAGAGGATGGAAAGACAAACTCTTGTGTAGGCGCTGCAGTGCACCAAAATACAATTTCAATTTTTTTTCTCTTTTAGCAAAGACTGCAATCAGGGCTGGGTCAAAGTCGGCCTAGAGGATGGAGACACTGGTTTTACCGCATGCCTTTTGTATTCACTGGGATCTTAATATTGCTCATGAGAAATTCAAGTAGAATTTGGCAAATAACTATGGCTCAGTGAAACAACCAACACCCACTCAAATATTAAAAGACCTTGAAATACACTCTTCACAAGTTATTTCTACAGTGGCAATCACATGTTTATGGGGTGTCAGTGCTTACAAGGAACAGAGTCCTCATTTTAAACTCTTAGATAGGAAAGTAACATTAACCCAGCACTTTCCTTTCTGAGGAGACAGACGCAATCATTAAGTTGAAAGCTATTCTGAAGCAGATTTTCCTTCAGCATTTCTAACTGGGCTTGCATCACTTTACACGGAGCAATCACGGGAGCCAAAATGAGAACTCTTCCAAGTTACTCTCACTATCTTTCTGGCTTTATGACTATTAGCATTATTGTTTCCATGACAGAAAAGCTTCAGGATAACAGAGCATCCCAGGAGAACCTACAGGTCTTTAGTGAGCATTCCCAGAGCAGGGTGAGAGATGGTTTTGCATGACATGAAGATCTGGGTCAATGCCAAACACAACCCAGACCAAGTCTCTGGGATATCCAGTGGTGGGGTTTTGACAAGCACTGTTTCCTTCTTTCTTCTCTTCCCTTCCCATCTTTTGGATTTTTTTAGAAAACCTCAAGATGAAGTGAAGTTACTTTGGGATGAGATTATCTGTTACCCACAAATCATATCTGTAAAATGCTTTCTTCCATGTTTCCCAGAAAATAAAAAAAAAACCATAGAAGAAACTCCTCTCCCAACCCCCCTTTCCTGCTACCCCCAAAGAGGCAGAGAGCTAAAACTGCATTATCCACTGATTCAGCGTTCATTATACATTGAAACACATTCAGATCATTTTCAAGAAGCTGTCAATGGTAAAAAAGGAGTAGCTTGATGAAAAACTTTCCTTAGATTCCAAATTTATGTGTAAACAGAGAGTATGAATTTAGCAGTTCTACCCACATTATAAGTACGCTATTGTCAAAGGAAATCCTCACCTCAAGGGAATATTTTTTAGATTATTTTATTGAGTCTGCCTGAGAACTGGGGCACCTCAAGACGGATGCCTCCCAACAGCACGCAGATGCTCGAGTAACACTGTTTTCTTCTCTCACCACTCACTGAAACATGCCTTGCAGCAGAGAGGGAAAAGGAAGTCTGTAGCCTCCAGAGCAAGGAAAGAGTCAAAATGATTTTGCTCATTCGCCACCCCCCCTCCGCTTATCTTCATGCAGGAGGAGGAGGGCGATCTATTGATACTGGGTGTAAAGACAGCTGCTCCTCTGATCCAGCGTGGCTTTTGTTAGCAGCAGCAGAGCCGGTGAAAGAGAACAAACGCTCTCCCATACGTGCATTGTTAGGGCAGGAGACAAAAGAATACCTGTTTTGAATCGCTGAGGACTATTACTGTAACAAAGTACAAGATAACATTTTGCCAGAGGATACAAGAGATTCCGAGAGGAGCAACAATGAAGCCAGACAACCTTTCTGTCATCTTATCAAACACTGCTCGGGGTACTTACTGAACGGCGGGGGGGGGCAATAATAGCAAATAGAGAGCAAACACAGTTAATCTTTGCACAAAGGCTTTTTGATAAGTAGTAAAATAGAATTAAGAGTGGCGTGCTGGCCTTTGCCAACTCACATTGCTTAGAAGGGAGGATGTAAGACAGGCCTAAACAATTTTAAAATAAACAAATCCATACACAACAGGGGAATGTTGCATGAATGAATTTCCTCATTCTCCCTTTTCAAGCAATTCAAGAAGCAATCAAAGCACTCCGAGGTTTCCTATGCTTTTACATACTTTTTTTGACACATTGCTTTACAGAACCTTCACAACAGCCCACTATCAGTAGCTTTGGTGTCACTGTATGGTATGTAAATGGAATAGGCAGATCTTTGACATAAAAATAATAATCTCTGGTAAAATTACAGTACTACAGTGTATCATAGCATCAGAACTATGGAAATATTAATACACGGATCTTTGACAATACAATGTAAGATGTCACTTTGAGCAGTTATTATGCTAATAACAGATACTTATTATAAAACAACATGAAAGAGGTAAGCTATGTGGGTGTAGAAAGGGATATTTAGTATTCAGAAAATGTATTTAAAAGGGGAAAAAAGCAAGTGCTTCGTACAGCATCTAATCCCACATTAGGCAGATGAGGAGTTTCCTGGCAGATGGGTGTCAGGGTACCCTGGGACTTGGATGAAGCAGCACATTATCTCCCAAGGGAGCACACATGCCAATATAATTTACAACATCCTTCGAGCTTGTTTTTGCTATGCAGTGGGCCAAACTGGGTCTGAAATCTTGAAGGCAGGGTGAAAAGTGGCACTAGAGCTTTGACGATTAACTAGAAAAACTGCTCATCAAGTCCAGCAGGGTTTCAGGAGAAGATATTCTGCTCCATGCTCACTGACTTTAAAATAAAATAAAATACATTCCAATACTAAAGAAAGAAAGAAACCACAATGAGGAAAAAGTCTCATACCAAATTCCCTATACAAAGCAAGCAACAAGACAGCATCATGACTGGTTCCATTTAAGCTACAAGTGTCCATTTACATTTAAAAAAAAAAAAACCTAAGACTATTAAGTGTTGCATTTAAAGCCAAAGGAAATATTTACAAAGAGTTTGTAATATAAGAAGAAATCCAAGGAAAGAGAGTGTCTCTTTGTCTGATGGCTAAAGAGTAAATTTTTCTAGGGTTTGTCTAATTGGGAAAGGATCGAGTTATAGGTATTCTACATTAATCCTCACCTGGGATTTTTTACTCTGCGCTAAGACCCTGTTTTCCACCTAATCTGAACTACAGAGTCACTCTGGGGGTAGAATCACCCACTTGGCACAGGGCTACTACACTCTAGATTCAAACCTTAGCTGTGCTTTACAAAAACTTCCATACAAAGCCAACCGAAGCCATTCTCATCCTTACAAATACATCCCTCAGCCCTGAAACAAACACAAACGCCACGTTTGTGAAGACAGAGCAGAAGATACAACACTTCAGACAACAGCCATAAATAAAATTCTTACAGGCACAAACATAATCCATTGCAAAGAGGAATGCTGGTGCTTATGCCGCAGCGGTTGGAAATACCTGTCTTTCAACATTAAGCCTTGTGAGGATAATGCTTAGCTGCAATCTGAACCTTGGTGATTGCAGCAGAACAACCAGCAGCTGTGTGATTACTACTGCAGCTCCCAGGCAGGGAGAGCGAAACCTGCCACGTAGCTCACATGCCAGTATAAGGAACCCCTTGTCTCGAACAAAATAACACAGGGAATCATTTGGATTTTGCTCACACTTCCAAGGATTTCCTCACGCACGCTTCTGTGTACAGATGCATGTCCAGGACAATTGCACTGACCACGGACTAGATCACAGATCCTTCTTTTAATTACTTAGCAATTTCCTGGGTTCGTTCAACTGCCCAGCCATGCACCACCTATCCTTCCTCCTCTTTCAGATTCCTACAACTTTTCCAGGTTAGATGCAGGCTCCCTGATAACTCTGTGGCCTTTTGTGTGGTTTAGTTCCCTTTTGTGGTACAGAGAAGGCAATGGCCACCTGCAAAAGCAATTAACAAAAACCCGGGAGCCTGCAGATTAAAAGTTACTGCTTTACTAGCCTGACAGCAACAGACAGGTGTTCCAATCCCTGACACTCCACAATCTACACTGAGGCACGTTCCCTGCCGAAGAAAAGCTTGTCTTTCCCCTACCTTTCATTCTGAACTTAATTACTGCCCAACATACTATGAACAAGATTTGGAGAGTGGTATTTTCATCCAGCAGAAAGCACTACTGCTGGCATCAGTTAGACCCGGAGCAGGCTGGGAAGACAACGAGAACACGAGGCACATAGGAGAGAGCACTGAGTTGTCCACTGTACACACCCTTTAGCGATACGCAGATGTAGGGGGGAGAAAAAGAAAAGCCTTAGGTACATTCCTGCTAACTCTCATGATTAAATTCCTACTTTTACAGTATTTGGGGGTTTTTCTTCCCTAAACCTTCAGTTCTAATAATCAAGGTATTTTGTCATACTTGCAAATCTCCCTTTACAGAAAGGTGGTGGGCAGAGCATAAGAAAAGTCTTGAAAAGAGGATTCCTCCAGAAGCTAAAAAGCAAAAGTCATTCGTAAATCATCCATCAGTCCTAAGCCATACTCATCGCTGGGATCCTGTTTCATGACTTGTACTGAAAAGTCTACCAGAACGGCTGAATTTCCCTTCCTGACAGGTGAACATAACTCATTTTACTCTGTGTGCTAGGAAGCCCTGGAATTTTTCCTGGCATTTAAGATAAACTGTCCCTTCAGGCTCTTAAAGTCTCCTCTTCCCTTCTAATACCAAAGCCTCAATTAGATCATGATTAAAGAGGATGTACTTACAGATACCAGCAGAAGGTAAAGGTTGTCAGTTTTATTACAGGTCAGGAATGTGTTTCTCTCTGTACTCTAGACTTCAGAGTTTAATGGGAAAATAGAGTTTACTAGCAGGCAAGTCAGATTTTCTCAACAGGATTCAATCTTGATTATCAATTAAACAGGCATAAAAATATCTAACCAGATGGTTTCTGCCAGTCAACAGAAGTCTTAAGGGGAGGAGAACTTACACTCATTCACAGAAATATCTAATAGAAAACTAAAACAAATCCAACTAGAGATGTGCTTCACATGATGCTTTAAACTCCTCTTTGCTAAAAAGAAAAGAGTGAGTCCGTGTACTGCAGAATATTGTTTAACAGAATTCTTCAGCTCCATTTGCTTTGTGAATTTGTTTACCACACTTCAGAGTGCTGATCAGTTTTCAGGAAAATATGATGCAAAATTATTAACTAGTGTGGCATAGAAGCCAGGCATTGAAGACCTCGCCCCATCTGCATTGAGGTCCAGCTCCATTTATTCTCCTTTGCTTTTGACCAGTTTCCCTCTGCTTCCCTCACACTTCAGCTTCTGCACAGGTTCAAACAGATACTTATTTTTTAATTGCCAAAGAAAACACTGCTTTCTCCTACACAGTTCATCACGTGGTTTCCTCACAAAGATGACACTGTCCCATAGTGTTTAATGCACGACATTCAGTTTTGGATCAGTAACAAGCTGAAAGTCTGCTAATACGCACTCTCCTAATTTAGAAATGGAGCTTTATAACACTGAAATATTGCAAGAAGCTCCACTGCTTGCCCTTCCATTAATTCGTTACTTACTGTGTTGGATTCTCATCAGCAATTCTTAACTGATGTACTCTGAGCCATGCCATCAAATATTCTCTATGGATCTAGTTGGCAATAATGGTTAATTTCTAAATTTTGGTAAGTTAGTGATTATTTAGGTTGTGATTACTTCAGAGTAAATATATTCTTGCATTTTGGAAAGCCCCAATAAAGAGTGGGCACTGCTACAGATAAATAATATACTGCAATAAGTATTCTTATAATGGTAATGCATGATGCACGACCATTTTCCAGATGCTACAGACCGAATTATGCTGCCAACAGAAGCAGCCAAATCCAAAACAGATCCATATGAGGAATTACTGTTGAATCAACCCCATCAGTGAGAAAAGCTTCTGCCACACAAACCCTTTTTCACCTTAGCATAATCTTCATGAAGTTAATGAAATGCAGCCTGCCCCTGTTGCAGCTGTAAAACCAAAGTAACTCCCATACAGGTGAGATGGAACTGATGTAATGGAGCTGCATCACCATCCAAAAGTTCTTTACTCCCTCAAGCCCTACAGCACAGCTGGCCCCGTTGGTTTGTCTGTAGGGTAAAGTATTTCTCCACGAAAAGAAAAACCATGTTTCTCCTCAAGTTTTAAAGAAGTAGGCAAGTCGGATGTATGGACTGTAAGAGCAGAAAGGGTGACTAGAACATCTAGTTTGACTTTCTTGAAACAAAAGCCAAAAGCCTTCAGCCAAATATACAATACAAACAAAACCACCAAGAGGAAGACTTATATCACAACCTTTCCTAGCCATCACTTAGCTAATCTTTAGATTTTTAGTGTTTTTAATCCTCCCTCCTAAATCAGTACCTCTAGCTCCCAATTATTTTACTAGCAGGATCTCTGAGCTGTACCATGTAAAGAAAATTAATGACCTTTAAAACAGAAGGTTTACTTACACAGACATTAATTGCTATTGTAGCACAGATGAATAGTTAAGCAGGCCCATGAAACGTTTGACTCAAGCACCTTGTTCCAGAGAAGGGAATACTTTATGCAAATCCTTGGATGACAAAAGGTCAAACGCAATGAAGTTCCTACCAGAGAAAAAACCTGCTTAGGTCTATTTGCCAAGTACTGCAAACAGGTTAACCATACACATCATTAAGTTCTGAATCCCATTATGATCATATGGCATCAACCTGATTGCAATTACAGTGCCTTAGGCAGAAGATGTCATTTTAAGTAGAGAATCACTACTCTGGACAAGTTTTATAAATGATTCTCATTGATTATCATTTCCAATTAGAGGAAATAAAAGCATTAAATGGCCACTTTGATGTTGGAAGTGACCTTTCACCTGGACTGGTTCCCTAATGGATGAGGGCTAAATTTACTGTGACAGCATCTAACCACATTTGGTATGGCCTCAAATTTGATGGTACCAGTATCACATCAGCAGCCAGCTGAGTTAGTAAGACAATTTACATGCAGTGTTTGTACCAGAAGTATGATTATTAGTATCCCAGGGAGTCAGAAAACGTAGGCATTTTCCAATTACCTACTTTACATTTCCGTAGCTAAAGAATGACATATAGCTATACGACGACCTAAAACAGGATTTTCATAGGAACACGCATTTTTCTCTTTTATTATTTTTTCTGCTTAATGTATCTCAACTTTATTAACTTCATCTCCAAAATGTTGGCATTCCCTGTAACAACCATAAGTAAGCAAATCACAGGTAACATCCCTCTCACCAAACAAAGAAAATATTGTATTTCTAACATAGCAGTGCCTCTTTCAGTTAACACAGCCGTGTGAAATTAAATATAAAAGCTCCAGTGAGTGATTTTTTTACTAATCCTGTGTAACACATTTTGCAAAAGTGTCAAAAAGAAATATAGTTCGGTTGCTGAATACAGAATGGAAATTGTTTACTTTACAATCCAAACTTCTCTATTTACATAAAAATAACCTCACTACAGCAGAAATTTCAGGCTACAACACAATATTAATGGAGTTCGATTGCATATTATTCTAAATGGGTTATTTTACAGTCATTGTAACATTAGATCTAAATACAAGACATAGACTCATACTTGCAGGATATTTGAGCGTGCAAACAGTATTTCAAAAAGAATCATAGGTAAGCATCAGAAAAGGGCTTTTCTAAAACTACCACCCTCCTAAACCCTGTTTTTGTACACAGGCACAAAATTCTATTTTAGTATTAATGTTACTTATATCAGAATTACAACCTGGTATTCCCACAAGAAAGACTGACAAACACTTCCTGGTTGTAGAACGAGCCATGTATCACCTTTGCTTTATTTCTTGGCTGACATTTTTTTAGTGTTCCTTTTAGTGGCACGGTTTTGTTTTATATTGGTTTTACTATCGTCCTGGCTGTAACTGTACGTTACACATGCCTCTCTACAGTCCATCCACCAAGGAAATGAATCATTACAGCTCTTACTTACAGGGCCTGGCTTTTCAGTGCAAGCTGTAAGGCTCGAGCTTCCATCCTCAGCAACCACTCAGCACAGGGGCCCTTCCATTAGACTGTGTTATTAGCCAGGAATCCTCGGGAGAGCTCTGCTTCCACCGGGAAGGGCCATAAACATGAGCTGCAGTGAATGCCAGCTGGGAAGAGAAATGCGTTGCTGTATCCCTTTAATGGGAGAAGTTGCTCCCCAGTGCAGCGCGGGCAAGCTGTTCTCAGGCTCCCCTTTGGAGCCAGTCAGAAGACAGCAGCTCATGTTCACCAGGAATTACTTGCTATTTGCTTTCTTCTTCCTTTAGACTGAAGCAGTATATTAGCAAATGGAATGAAATTTTTAAAGCTGCTGCTACCATATGGCTGGGACAGTCTGCAGGCTTCTGCTTTGGGAGGGAGGGGATCCCCACCACTCCTCTGAGCCTGAGGGAAATGGTATTGATGTCAGCAGTAGCCATGAGCCCGAGGAACACGTCATTTACTCCAAGCAGCTGTCACACCTCCGAGGGCCAGGGCTCCAGGAGGGCTGAGCACCCTCCTGGCAGCCCCACTGCCATGGACTGTGAAACCAGAGCTTTCACACCTTTGCTTCTGTTGCCTCTCCAGAGCTACCTGACCTTTTGAAATCTCTAGGCTTTTTCCTGAGGACATAAGAGGTAAGCACCATTTACTGCTGGGACTCACACAGTTCTGAAAGTCTTGGCTCCACACCAAGTGCCAAAGAGCAAGGGTATCAGACTTTACTGCAAGGAATATCTTCATGTAACAGGCTCCCACTCAGCTTGCCATGAATACATATCTGACTGGGAGAACCTGTCTCTGAGTTACTGAAAGAAGATCAAATCTGAAATTCTTTCAATGAAATATTTTTGAAAAATTGTTTTAACCAGCTCACCTCCTCCACTGACCCATCAACTCTCCCTCCAGTTTGCTGGATCTGATGAAGCTGCATTCTCAGAGATCCACAAGGAGGGACCAGAAGAAATGCAGAGGAGGAGAAGAAAGTAGTAGGTACAAAGTTAATCTTGACTCTCTCTTGTCTGATGCCTGGCCCTCACTTACATTAATGAAGAAAAATAGAATAAGAACAAAACAAAGAAAAAAATCAAATGAAGCAAATCAAAAAAAAAGGCGGGGAGAGAAAAATAGAGGGAACTTCTCTGACTTTGAGTCTAACTGGGTCATTGTCACCAGCCTGTGACTCTGTGGAGTACATAGTTTGAGAGACAGTCAGAAGACTTGGCGCACAAAGCAGGCCACAATAATGAGCAATGGCAGATTTGCATGTCAGGTCTTTCCACCATAGTACAATTAGTCTACTGATACTGTGGGCATGACTAAGGATGGCGGGATGTGAGGGTAAGTGATAGAGACAAAGTGAATGATTACATGGCCTCAGACCTAACTTGTGACCTCATTCTATCATAAACAGCAAAAAGTGCAAGAACTCGTGTGTGGATCAAAAAACCTGGCAGGGTTAGCTGAGCACGTGAGACAAAAGAAAAAGCACAGCACACTCGTTCTTGGGCTGCCACTATGTTCAGGCTGCACCAGCGATACAGAAGACTCAGGTAGCATCTGGGTCCCAGAACAACCTCACCAACTACCAGGGGAGATGATTAGGCTGCTTCCAAAGATAAAAAGCAGCAGCTGCTGATTAAGGAGAGCCAAGAGGCAGCAGAAATACTCTCAGTGTCTGCTGCAGAGCACTAAGCAACAAAAAGACTGGAACCCACGTGAAAAAGATGTCACTTTCCAGACCTCTCATCCTTGTAGCGCACAGCTCACCAGGCTGAACGGGGACCAATCCAGAAATGCTGGTTAACTCTGCACAGCAGTCTTTCCCATGGTCTCCACAAATCCAACTCAAAAGCCTGATTCGAGGCTCTTCTGTTCGCTCAGCAGAATTCAGTCCCCTTTAGGCTCTAGGAAGTGTGTTCAAGAGGTGTCGCGACATGTCTAAGAGACTGGACCCAGCAGGGTGTGGCAGTGGGTGAGAACAGGTCATCTTCATTTTCCTGCTCTGCCTGCATTGCTTCTCCACGGCAATTCACAGGGGCCCTTCCACTCGACTGTGATACTAGCCAGAACTCCTCTGGAGAGCTCTGTCATCCCAGTTCATTTGATTAGCAGCTACAACCATGAACAAACCACCTTGTCCTTGGCAGCACTTCCATTCCCAAAAACCAAGCATTATCCTGACGTTGACGCTGAACGTTCCCAAGCCTGTCCTATGTCATACTCTGGTAACCAGACAAAGGTACCTGCTGTTATCCACGTGTGTGGGAGACACAGTCACCTTTAGAGGCAAATTGGTGGCATTTGCTCTTTAGAAACACTGAAATGCAATGATTCAAATTCCTAATGAGACCACAAAAGAGTCTGCTGTGGCTTTTAAGGAATAAGCAGACATGATGAGGTTTCGGAAGGAAAGGGGCACAATTGTGGTAATCTGTACAGGAACAAGAAATGGCAACTGGAGATCTACCCAGACACAATACTGCAACCAAGAGATTGGACAGGCAGCTACATATAGGAAAGATACGGGAAAAAATTCACCTCATCAATAACAGAGCTGCTTCAAACAAAGAGGTATTTACCTTTTTATTCTTTTTATTTTTTAATCCCTACCATTGCAATTGGATAGAATCCTAGAATCATTTAGGTTGGAAGAGACATCTAAGATCATGGAGACCCACAGTTAACACTGCCAAATCAACCCCTAAACCACGTCCCTAAGCCTACCCTGTTGAACTCCTGCCCTCAGAGTTATCCGGCGACTTCAGCTTCCATCAGCAACGAGTTCCCGGCGTGGCAGAGCATTTCTTCTGACTCACTTTTGACTTTGCCACTTCTAACCTTCACTGAATGCTCCTTGCTCTTCCCTGATGGTAGAACAGCATTTCTCGCGCTGTAAAGCCTACACCTTCGTTGTCTGTAACCTTTTATCATCTCACTTCTGATTCATTTCCTCTCCAAGGTAAACAGTCCCAATCTTCTCAATCTTGTACTATATGAAAGTTTTTCCTTGTCTGTTTAAAAACTGATTTATGTAAACAGTTAAAAACGTGCTCTGTTAGCTTAGCTTATATCTATAAATTAGCCATGCATATTAAATTTGTATTAGCTAGGTTTAACTGAATTAAGTGTATCCACAAAGGACTTTTCACCAAATTCCTAAAGTCAGTTTAAAATTATACCTTTTGTTAAAGCACAGCAAATGAAAGTGTAGTTAAGCCATAGCCAGTTTCCAATCCACAAATACTTCCAAGAAGAATTCAGACAGTGCTTCGGGAAAGGGTATATTTCAGCAGACCCCTTAGAGAGTCTTATCTCCATTATCCTGAAATTCATGAAGCCTCCACACATAGCAGGGAGTAATTCTTCTGAAATACTTTCCATCAGCAACACAGGGATTTGTTACAGAATTAACTTAACATGTTTTACCTTGATAGCACCTCCATGTGTGGGAGATAGTTTATTGCCTAGGCAGGTCAAACTGCTATTAAACCACAGATTTTAATTCAGCTGCAAGTAAGCTGCCCTACTGTACCCAGAACTCAACAGAGATAGAATGAAAACCGGTATAAAAATTAATTCTGAAAATATCAACTACAATCATTGTTAAGTTTAAACAAAGGATATTTGCTAGTTCATTGCAAGACATAGCTGCATTCAAAATCCAATGAAAACTGGCTTTTAGACACACAGACGCACAGAGACATTTGCCTATGGAATAAAAGTTTTAAATTATGGCTATTAAATGCATGGTATTTCTTAATGACAGCGTTCATTGTTATTCTTGTAATAATACATTTGACAGAGGAAGAAAAGAGGAATTTATCGAAAAGCTGCCAATGGATTTTAATAAAAAATACTTCCCAATAGAAGGCAACAACATCCTTATCTACCAGGCCACAAGTGCTTGAGTATTTCTCAAGGAATTTAGATGCACTATTTTGCAATAGAAACTTACTGAAAGTTACAAAGAAGCAAATACTTCTAAAAATCAAACGTACAGGCCACTGAGTTGAAAGAAAGTAATTTCCCACATTAACATTCAGATCTATTATACATGCATACAAATTTTCATGCAAATCAGACTTCACTTATTGTGTATTTTGCCTTATTTAATGAAAAATGAAAAAGACAGAAGAACACCTAACCCCCTCCATTTTGCCTATTAAGCTGCTGCTGCCAGCAGGACCCCAGAGATGGCAATTCCATTGAGGCTAATCACAGAGAAGAGTGCACATAAACACGAGAAAACTCATGCTCAGGTTCGAGAGAGCAGCCACCCGGCCTGTCCATCACGCTCACCTCTATTCACACAGTAATTGCTGTACTCTGGAAAGCTGACTGGAGCCATCATGATCTCAGAACACTAGTTATCCCCTACTGAACTATTTCGGAAATTGGTAAATAATACAGCTAAGTATAAAAGGAGAGATTGTCGGACAATTCAGCTTTCGAGAACTCACTTTCACTAGACACAGAGAATTGGTGAAAGCAGCTGAAGTACACTCAGTCAGTCCTGGTCACTGCTACAGCTGCAGTCCTGGCAGAGATGCCCCTCGCTCAGACTTCTTTCTGTCCATGCCATGTGTGTGTCCCCTTGACACTTCCCTAGAACTTTCATTCCTCTTTTCCCACAGGGAAGTGTGCTGGCAGTCTCCTGCCCCCATGGGCTCCACGCTAGCTGGATGTGCAGGCTGGATGGGCAGAGCTGCTGTGGGAAAGGCTTTCACAGAGCCCCATTTTGCTTCAAAACGCCTTCCTGCCAGCTCACTTCTCCTGCCTAACTCCACTATCTATAGCTTTCAAATGCTTCCCCTTCGTAATCACACCTCCTACTATTCTGAAGACTATTTTCTGGGAACGCTGAACATATTTGTTGGCTCACTGGCCCCTAGCACACTGACTGCTCATTCAATAGCATTCACACAAGACTGGAAAAGACTTGTCATCCTCTTACTATCTGGCACTCCATTACTAGCTTACTACTGTTTCCCTCTGCAGTACAGGTCCAAATTGAATGTCAGACACAGGAAAATGCCAGCAAAAGCTCCGGCTCACAGTCAGGAACCAGCCACTGGACACAGGCCAAAACCAGATACACACTGGCACATTACCATTATTAACACAAAGTTTGCCATGACTAAAGCCCTTTGTCATTCCTCTTTTTGACAGTGGGGACAGGGAAAATTAGAGTTATTGCAGTATTTCAAATATCTTCTGGGTGACAACACCCTATAGTGGTAGCATTAGTCAAAAACTCAGGCAGGCATTAGGATAAACAGATTCTCCTGCTTCCGTAGCCAGGACTTCTCAGAAGCAAATTCCCACGGAGATCACACAACCTACGGTGTAATTGTCTCCTGGTTGCCTAAATACTCAGACAAGGAAGGAAGGGATTAGGCCTGTAAGTCTTCCTGCTCGCTAGCCAACCTGCCAAGCACATCCACCAGCCAGCCTCATCACTGCCTGGCTCTGTGACTGACTGACCTTCCCAGACTCTGCTCAGCCACAGCAAATGCACCTGGGGCATTCCTGAGAGTGGCTGAATTGTCAGCTAAAATAATCACCTGGCTGTCACCAGGAGCAACCCAGGTAGGGCAAAGGGGAGCAGCTCAGTGCGCATGCTTTCGGTCGACACGGTAAACAGCTAACATATGGTAATTCTAAGGGGGCTGACATGCTGCAGCAAATTATAAAAAGGCTGACACTCAGCTGAAAGAGCTGACACTTGAAAGTTACTCCCTAGCACAAAAGAGAAAAAATGAAAGCGAAATGTGACTGAACTATTGTCTCGCTTGCTCATATTTTGTTGACAAATGTATTTGTAGGTATGAATTCGGCCCTTTCTTAAGAGTGTCACCATCGGCTGCTGATAAAAAAGCAACCTGACTCTATTACAGAAGTGTTACTCTTCAAACTGACGCTCCAGCAAGAGCAAGAGGACAAAGAATTCTGCTTTTATAAATCTGTTGTGCAGGCTAAGCCTACACTATCAACCGTAACATTTGACATTGTTACGCATCCCTTCTAAAAAACACCACTTGGAATTTGAAATATTGTATTATAATGAAATACCTCTTTAAATATATCAACCTTGGAAAATGCAAGTTAGCTGACAGTTTCAACTTCAAAATATATTTCCTTTTTAAGGTGCTTCAAACCACTGTTCAGTTATTACACTAACACTTTGTATCAACTATCTACTACCAAAAATAGATTCAGATCAGGTATCACAGCCCCAGCACGTTGGTGTTCCTGAGCTTAAAGATTGTTTTTGATACAGCAGGGTATGCAACTTTATACTGTTGAAATGTTATACTTAGTGCTACATGAACATGCAAGCGTACAAGTTTCATTGTAGCAGCAATGTTTAATTACATAAAGGAAGATGGTATTCTCACTCAAAACCTCAGAATTCCAAGATCTGATCACGCAAGCATGTGAGACCGCAGTGAGTAATTTTATTTATAGTTGCATTCATTTTAGACAATTGTCAGGTAATTCATATCAACTTACGGAGTTTGAGTGCATCTGAAAATTCTCTGTGGATGCCATTTCATTTTAAAAAGCATCAAAGCGTTTTCCCGCACAGAATCATACAAGAATGACATGGAAGTTTTACAGCTTTCTCCTGCTCCAAGGAAGGATAATTCCTAATCCCAAACAAAATCTCATCAAGGGACTTTCTAGAGGGTTTTGTGTGGAATAGAGTAAGAACTGGACTATGCATGTTCAGTAAAATTGTTATTTTAGTAAACTTTAAACCTTCAAATTTATTTCAAAACAAGACCTGTCCATGTTCCTTTTTCTCCAAATGTGAAAATTACTCCCAAAATTATACTGCTCAAAACAGCTCCCTCACAGCTCTGAAGAACAGAAATGAGTTTCAATTTCCCATTGATACTATAGAATGTCGCTCTCCTAGGTGTGTAAATGTACGAATTCTGGAAGCTGTTAGAGCACTGACAATACACATGTGACCTGATCTGAACCTACTGATACACCTTCCTCTGGATTATTTTTTAACAGTCTGTACTTCTCCCCACCCTCCTGCATAGTTTCTACTTGCAACAAGTTTTACTTGGTCGTAAATCATTTTAAGTGAGTAAAATATTACATGCCTGTGAAAGATGTGGTGAAATTCCTTCACTAGTAGGACACAAAATTTGTCTTTAGCCTACTGTGAAGTCAAAAATTGGATGTCAGTTTTAAAGAGGTTGTTAACATATTAGAAGCATTTTTCCAAACCCTGTGCTTTGTAAAGTTAGTAATTTACTAGTCCTTTTGATCCTTACACATCTGGGCTGATGCTAAAGTGTTCAAGCTGCTGTCAGAGGGGTGCAATAATACTCATGGCAAGGGTGTGGTCTCTGTTCTCTGCTGCCAAGTCCACAGGAGCACTGCCAGCACACCCTGGCACTGGTTTGGAAGGAGACGAGAAGAGAGGAGAGTAACAGACCACGGATGTGAGGTAAGGCTTTGTCCCTCCCTGTGGCCAGCATTGCACTGGCATTCAGTACCAGCTGGACAGATGGAGTGCTGGAATAGTATATTACCTATGGTGAATGGGCCTCCAGACACCACAGATCAAGCAGTGGCTTGCCATACAAGCTGCTCCCATTCCCTCACTCTTGCTAACTGAGGGAAAAGGATAAACTGCCTTATTCTTCTTTTCTGTAACTCACAATTTAAAAACTATCACAAGATCCCATTGTTGCATTGATGCATGTTACATTGGTTTGGCTTTTAAATATGAGTTTTATTAATTTTGCCTCTCTGCTGTACTTATGCTTTTCCCCCATTACTTTATGCACCGCTATAACCCAACAAGTGTTGGTTGGAAGAAGATCTCAACATTTTCTGCCTTTACTCTGCACAACACATACACTTCTGTTTGTGCACAGAGTGGCTTGGGGCACAGTGCATTTCTGTACTTATCATTTGGTAGCTCACCTTTTAAATTCTCTGCAGTGATCTCCACACCACCTTTCGGAGGTCCTGACCCTCTGTACTCCTCCCAGTGTTCTGGGTAGCTGTGAGTCTCTGCCACAGATGTACAACAAAACAAGGACCACACTGCATGCTGAGACTATCGATACCACTGAACTGTCTGTCAACAGGTGCAACTGCTCTGACCTGCTTCTTGGAAATGGCAAAAGTTCTACCTGTGACAGATTCATCTATAATTTTCCTTTGTGTAAGTGAGAAACAAGTCACTTGTATCAGTAAATAAGAGACCAGCACTTTAGGCCCCTGTTAACTGTTGTGTCACTGGGTCTTCCTGCTCCTAGTTCTTAATAATAACACACAGTACGTAACACAGAAGCACTTGTTACCTGTGGTTTTCTGACTTTACTGTATCTAGTCTCTTCCAGTTCCTACCATCAGATGTGGATGTATGACTATGATATGACCACAGGTAACATGCACAGCCGCTTCTGAAATACAGACTGACGCTGCAGAATGACACCTTTCCGTGGGCTGTGCTTGAACCTGCAGACAAACACGGGCAGTATGGATAGCTCTGGCTACCGGGAATCATGCCAGAGTCAATAGGAGAGTGTGATCAAACAGAAAACCTGCTGTGAGGAGCCAAGTCTAACTCTAAACCAGTTAGGTACAAGTGTGACTGCATCACTCGATGGTTAGGAAAAACTCAGTGGCTGTTCTGTGTGCAGCAGCATGCAAAAGCATGACTGTGAAACTCTGCCTAAAGAGAGAGTGATTGAGCCTTACCAACAGGCAGAACATGCACAGCAGAGAGCAGGCCAGAAAGCCCAGAGCCTTTTTCCTGCCCCGAGCAGCACTTCCCAGCACAGGAGGATCCCAGTTTTGATGTTGATCTGGCTGATTATGTCATGACAATCCTGTGGTACAACCCTTCTTGTAAAGATTCCCTGAACCTCATTGACCTTGATCACCTCTGATGCTCTAACCTCCACATGGCCTCCATCTGAATTGATTCATCAATTATTTATCTTCTGCACAGGGTGTATCCTCTTGACAAGTTCAAGAAGTGGCACCTGTGGATGCCATTTTAAGGTCTAATAGGGCCACGCTTTGATCAGACCACAATAGCAGGTGACACCGCATCAGCCACCTCCCTACAGTGGGAGGCAGACGAAGTCCGACTCTCTGTTGCTGCCTTGCTCCTCTTGGTCTCTTGAAAACCTGCATGGCTTTCCTTCCCTCTGTGCGTGCTGCTCCTCCCTTCTCCTTTCTGGGAACATATTCATGACCTCCTCCAAACTTAAATGCTCTCTCTTGAAGCAAAAATTTCCCCAAGCGCACAGTGGGCATACTTTTAACTACCTGCACTGAAGTGACTACAGAACACCTGTGGATGCCTGTCTTTGAGGCCATGCCAGCCACCTCGCCATTTCCCTGCATCCACCTTAACAGCCACCTGATAATGGTGTGTCATTTCCTGTGCCACACGTGTGTGCAGGGATGTAGATGATAATGTGGATGATGGCTGCTCTGCTTAAGGGAAAAGTCATTTTATCACTTGGAAATTTCAGCATGTCCCTGACACAGTAAAGTTGAAACATGCTTCCAGTTATAAATTAGTTCATACAGAACCACTCTAAAAATGGACTGATCTTCCCGAAACCACTTACTAGATCGGGGAATATTTAGTTTAAGAGCACATCCTATGATAGTCATGGGAGACATAAGACAGGACAAAAAATGGGGATTATTTAAGTTCCAAGATCTTTGGGGAGATCCTTTTTAGCCTGTCATATCTCAAACCCAACTAACCTAAATATTACTGTATCTGTTTTCTTTGGCAAAGACTTGCTGTTGCCTTTTATTAGGTATGAAACAATAGGTGGGAGAGAGTAAGCCAATTAATTATTAAAAGTGGTTTCCGTGTACTTTGAAAGTCTGCATGTCCTCGAAGCACACTCAATAAAGTTAACAAGGCCAGCTGGGGCACTGCATAACATCTGGGAAGCCCCGGTAGGCATTTTGCGAATGCTGCGGAATTCTCCTCTGTGCTTCCTTAACTCCACATGGAACCAGTGCACACTTCATAAAGTTCTTTCGCCTCAAAACACAAACCTTACCAACTTCTCTCTTCTAGCCCTTCTCAGAAGTTGCTGCTTTCAATTAGCTTTTCAGCCACTCTCTCCCTGCTCCTCCATGTCGCTGCCTCTCGCTCTTAGCTCACCTGAAGAGAAGTTATTTGCAACCTACCCATACACATCACGCTCACCTGCCCATCTCTGAGGACTTGTAGTCACCCTTCCTGTGTCATGTCAGATTCACACGGTAACTACCTCAAGGCAGTTAACGTACTCTTTTGGAATCCTCAGAAAAGCACAATGCCTACTTATTTATACTACACTGAATACAAAATTGCTGCTAAATATAAAAGCCATAGAAATTATCTTGGGTAGATACTAGCCCTTTAACTCCCTTTCCACAAACACTTACCTTGAGTATGTTAGCTTGGATCCAAAACCAGATTTTCTGCTATGGCCTCCTAAAAATCAGTATAGACTTGGTAATAACCTCAGTGAGACAACCATCACTAGGAAATAGCGAAAAAGAGGTGTCAGTGGTGCTTGAGACACTTGTTGAAATCCATTAACACAGACTCTCTGCTAAAGGAACAGGCATGGGATGCACAGCACTTTATTTTCATTCTCCAATCAGTTATAAGAATCCTTGGCAGATGGTCTAGAGCTAAAGGGGGAAATATTACCTTTATTTTCCCTGCACTTGCTGATCGCATTATCACTTTGAAAAACTTGTGCAGAATAGCTTTTTGGAGAGAATAAGTTCTGTAACCATAGGACAAGGTATTCAATGGAATGAACTCCGAAGCCCAGAAACAGTAAGTGTATTAACCAAGCTTTGTGGCTTGAGTCTGTAATTTTTATTCACCCAACACTCGCTTTTCAGTCAAGGAAATTTCTATTTTGCTGCTGTAACAAGATTGGTCTTCACTTCATATAATGTATAATGAAAATAACAGCTGTATTTAAACACATGGCAGAAGCCATTAGGCATGGAAGAATTACTCCTTTTCTAGTAAATCGTGGCTGTCTAACAAATTTTATACATGACTGTCCTTGTCCATACTATAAGCCAAATTGTGTCTTGTTTTATCCCAGTTAAGATGCACTGGTTACTAGAGCTCCTGGAACAATCAATATTGCCCCTACTTCTCAGAATGCAATGTGGGGAATTGAAATAAAACACAGAATTTTGTTATAGGCAGAGGCGAATTTCAGAGCCATGCAGAAAGGAAGACATTGAGGAAGTGAGAAAGGCAGGAAAGGAACTACTGTAGAATACTAACAGTATTCTGTATTGCCTTTCAGATCTGGGTTTTTTCCTTCTACGCATTTAAACATCACAGTAAAACCCGATCTGATCCCTACTTTTATGGAAATTATCAGTGGTCCTGTTTGTCACTTTTCCCATTTACGGCTGTAGTCCCATTTTCTTTACCATTTGGGTATTTCCAGAGCCACGATGTTAGGAAACAATAACTCTACCGAGACTCTGCAACTTTTTATACCCTTACCGGACAATTACTGCTGGCAGCTACTCAGCACAAAAATCCACCTAGCACAAGGTGCTGGGAAATAATCCCAGTCCCTATGTGAGCAGCATGGCCACAGCCAGGCAGAGAACAACCAAATATGGAACCAAACAAAAACTGAACCACTTCACACATCAGTAACTATACAGTAACTACTCTTTTAGCTTAGGCAATTAAGTAAACTGAAACATCAGTCTAGTAAAAATTACTGTGCCCTAAGGACACGGCACAACACAGTAAGTTTTTACCACAGATAGAGATGGTCTAAAAACACTGCGAGCATCTAGGAAAACACTGGGAATAGCATGCAACAACATGGGTATTGTTCATCTCTAGCTTCATTGATTATCCATTGTTTGAAGCCTCAGATTTGTTACAAGCTGGCACTCAACCCTTGGCCAGGAATTCCTGTGAATACTGGGCTTTTGAGAACAGGCTCTACTTAAGTGGGAAGGATATGCCATGCACTGGCCAAGCTCTGCGCTGTCATACGCAGTCCTGAATAGGGCTGCTTTCCAGTCTCGGCACATAGGCACGAACACATACCACTGCATCCGAACCAAGGCACTGCCCCGACTGCTCAAGAGGAGGTAACAAAGCCCTTTTCAGTGCTGCATCTTCCTCCAAGCAGGAATCCCCACAATCCTTCTGCAGCCAAGACAAAACTGCCTTTAGCCAGAGAGGCAGTTCTGTGTCTTCTGCATACAAAACTTGTGGTTGTACTGCCTATGACTGAAGAGCGTTGTTCAGCTCCCACCCATGATGTTCATTGTTTATGTCCCTGGATTTGTTACCTAATCAACTACATATGCACTTAATTTCACTTTGTATTAACTCCAAGCAGTACTTACGTCTCATGAAATCTCTCTATTACACTGAATATCTCTATGCTTACTCCAGAAACCAGTCAGTGTGATCACCTTTTCAAGCTTCATCCACTTATTGATCAGTTGGATGAAAAATTTAAACACCTGTTAGACTGTTAAAATGCACCAAAACATTTCTCATACAATTTATTTGAGGGAACAACTCTTTTAAATAGCATATTCTTCTTTCAGAAATCTCAGTATTGGGTAAAATTTTAAAGAATTGTTCACAGACACAGGCAAAGCACAGAAGTCAATTCCTCACTCTCCAACTTTATACTTTAACATAAAACCCTCACTCTCCACATTCCAGATTCTGGGTTACAGTTAATTTTCTTCTTACTAGCTGGTACAGTGTTGTGTTTTAGCTTTAATATAAGAATAATGTTGTCCTCCTGTTGACATCTATTTAAGGTAAGATTTTTTTCCCACATCACAGAATCATAGAATTTTAAAATGGTTTGTGTTGGAAGCGACCTCGAAAACCATCTAGTTCCAAACCCCTTGCCATGGGTAGGGACACTTTCCACTATGCTAGGTTGCTTAAAACCCTATCCAACCAGACATGGGGCATCCACAACTTCTCTGGCCAACCTGTTTCAGGTGCCTCACCACCCACACAGTAAAGAACTTATTCCTAATATCTAATTATGAATTATCTCTTCCAGTTTAAAGCCTTTCCTCTTGTCCTATCATTCCACGCCCTTGTAAAAAGTCCCTCTCCAGTTCTCTTGTAGGCCTCCCTTTACACACTGGAAAGCTGCTGTGAGGTCTCAAGAGCTTTCTCTTCTCCAGGCTGAACAAGCCCAGCTCTCTCAGCCTGTCTCCATCAGAGAGGTGCTCCAGCCCTCTGAGCATCTCCGTGGCCTCCTCTGGACTCACTCCAGCAGCTCCATGTCCTCCTTATGCTGGGGTCCCGGAGCTGGATGCAGTGCTCCAGGTGGGGTGCACAAGAGTGGAACAGAGGGGGAGAATCCCTTCCCTTTACCTGCTGGTCATGCAGTAAAAGGAATTCCCAGAATACGAGACAAAGAGTAATTTTGGAGATATGAAAATGATGAGGTCTGGTTACCAATATCTTTTCTCCTTTTGGATTCTCTGAAGTCTAATAAAACATGAGTTTGTTAATCTTGCCCTCAGATACTAACATTTTCTCTCTTTCTCTCTATACTTCACATCTGCTTAATTTCGTAATAGAGGCACAATCCTAGGTTCATCTAAGGATTCATTCTCTCCCTAGAAAGCAAGAGAAGAGTGAGGCAGAGTACATGAAATGCATGGAAATGCAGAAGTAGACCTGCCTGCCAAGCAAGGCTTTCAGTTCATAGTGAATTTCCTCTTTTTGAATTTTTTTTAATCTGAATTTTTTATTTAGTCTGCTCAAAGCAGATGGCTCTTGGGTCTTGCTCACCGAAACAGGTTAAGGGCACAGTTAATAGCTTTGCTGCCCACATCAGCAGCACAAAGGACTAAAACCTCCCTTCCAGAGGCACCTGCCAGGTGCTGTGGCTTTGGGCAGCCATTCCAGGAACACGTGTCCAGGAGTCTCCCCACACTGCCATGAGTTAGCCTGCCCTAGAGCTGTGATCTGGGAATGTGCAGGACAAACATTTGACTATGAGGAACTCAAAATGTCCTGGGTGTGTGGCTTTGGGTCAGGCTCACCACCCAGGCAGCCACTAGGCTCTGTGAACTCTGGAAGATCAGGGCGCTGACTTTCTTTCAGAAAGAAAGCTTCGTCAGGAAGAAACTGGACTATGCAGATCAATACCAATATCGTGATGGCCCACAGCACAGTTAGGAGCAGCTTAAGAATGAAGAACAGGTGCTTAAGAGTGGATGTGAAAAAGACAGAGCTGATGTTGCTGGGCTGGGGAATGATTTCTGAAATCTTCTTAGCAATGATTTAGACAGAAACAAATTATTGTCCAGCTCTGTCCTCACTTTAAGCATACACTGGAATTTCTGTCTGACATCAAACTCTCAGAATAGCACCAGCCATAAGTATAATTTTCTGCCATGTCTGTGTGGTGAAGAATTTGTCCATCTATGCAGCCAATGGCCTGACCTTGGC
Organism: Pomatostomus ruficeps; assembly: GCA_013400735.1. Taxonomy (NCBI): domain Eukaryota; kingdom Metazoa; phylum Chordata; class Aves; order Passeriformes; family Timaliidae; genus Pomatostomus; species Pomatostomus ruficeps. Next base: position 122,638 of record VYZT01030689.1, on the reverse strand, counting down.
TATTTGTGCCCGCATTACACCTTGGCAGAACCACAGCCCACGATACACTTGGCACAGAGCCTTCAGTACTTGGAAACTCCAGCTAATACAAGATGGTGCATTTACACTATTACCAGGAGAAGCTGCTATTATCAGCAACCAGTGGTGGTGTCTATTTCTGCTTTTTTCATCCCACACACCCCATACTGGTTCCTCATATTCATTACTGATTTCAGTTTCAGCTTTTGGTTCTTAACTTCCGTTTGCTCAGCAGGATGGGTCCAGATTATCTGGCAAAAGAAAACTGAATCAAATCTCCAGGAAACAAGACAGTGGTTGACAACTCCTCTTCTGTTCACAGTGGAACTGCCTAAGGTAAGATAACCGCATCTGATCTGAGACTGGAGTGATCTACACCCTGAAAGAATCCCCGCCATCTGCTTCAAGCAGAAACTGCATTTCTTGAGTCTTCTCTCTCTAAATGTAAACACATAGTAACATTTGGCTTTTCAAATCAAACAAAACTAAATACATAAGAGAAACTATTAAAAAAGAATTCCATTGAAGTGTCTTCCACTATTCCTGACCTACTGCTTGTGGAGAATGAGTGAACAAGCACTGTATTGTTGATAGTGGTATTCTTGTAAATACCTAGCAGAAGGCTTTCAGAGACTGATGATCAGATCACATGTGCAGCAGAACAGAATTCCCAAGTTACTACCAAGTGCCTTTCCCCAAAGCACTCAGCTTTCCCCCTCTAGAAGCTCCCACTTGGGTGCCATTCTCACCCAGCACTCTCACAGGTGAGCACCCTGGGAAATACCACACAAATAAGCCTACAGAACACCTCAGAGCTCTTTCATCAAACACCGGCAAATCGGCTGTGAATCAGAACACAATGTATCCAGCCCTCGCAGGCTTGCTTTTGCTATAACCTCGGTGCGCTCATTTCCACGTAAATACACAGAAAGTTCTTCACTCTGGAGCTATTTCACAGATGATTTTGTATCTGGAATGTAGGTATAAAGTGAAATCTCTGGATAAGCTTGTAGATCATTAGGGCTAAATGATTTGTGCATACCACAGAGATACAGAAGTCCTCCTCAGTACGAAACGTTACATTACCAAATCCATACCTCAGATCAACCTTTGGAGAACCTGGGGGCTTTGGAAAATGAGAACACTGTAATAGACTGGCTGTAGCTGAATGCTTGAAAGTCCTAACCCAGGGCTCAGGGTACCACCTGTGCGAAAACTCCACCCATCCTGAGCTCCAGCTGTGACAAATCTCACCCACAGTCACTCGTCTGCAAAGGAACTGCAAAGCTGCCTTCTACTCCCAAAGTGCTCCCTCCCTATGCTGATCCTTGCAAAGATTCAATCATTCTAGGATAAACTGGAAAGAATCCTTGGTACAATTTAGGGGCCTGCATCCCTTGGCACCAAGTCATGGAGTGGCAAGATGGTGTGACAATCCACCCACACAACCTGTCACAGGCATCAGCTGCAGCTCCAGCCAGGAATGAACAGCCAGCATTGCAGGTTGTTCTCTCCCCCAGTCACTCTGCCATACTGGAGAATGTCAACATGCTTCTGTATATAGGGTTAGACCTATATGCTTTTAACTAAAATAACAGAAAACATTGTAGGAGTGTTAAAAAATACTTTCTGATGTGTTTTGCTTTAAGAGAAAAAAATAGGATCCATATAGAGTCAGCCTATTAGTGTTCTAAATCTTGCACTCTACTCTTTGTGCTTCATTTTCTCCCACACAAATGGCACCTATGCTTTAAAGCACCAAGTACTGTATACTTAATAAATTATAAAGTCAATCTTCATAATTTCTATTCTTATACATCAGTCAGAGATGGTTTCAACAGCAAGATATATAAGAAGGAACCTAGGTCTTCCTCCAGCAAAGCACTTAAGCACACACTTCAGCATGTCAGCATCCCAGCTGAAGACAGTGGGATATATTTCAAGTTACATAGGTTTTCAAAATTTTATTGAAGTCCAACAACAAATTAAAAAAAGCCAATATACAGCAGGAAAAAACTCTTCAATATCCGTGTAAGTGAGACTATGGTAGTATCGTCTACTAAAATTCCACAGACTTAGGAGAATACTTGCTTTGGCTAATCCAGCAATGTTCCTTCTGGAGGTAGTGACAAAAAATACCTTTATTAGAACATAAATTTGACCCAGCTCCATTTAGATGGAAGTAAAACTCCTTTTATCTCCACTGGAAATGGAGCTCAGTGATTAAACATAAGATTTTTTTTATAATTGAAGCCCGATCCCAAAAAGCAAATCTGACGGGAATCGTGAGACATTACAAGACCTTCCTATTTAGTTGTCATAATTATACATGTCAGGAATCCAGGTTCTAATGTCCTTTACAATTTCTGCGTAGAGTGCTTACACTTTGAGGTTGTATCAGTGGACCTCTGATGTTTGTGTAAGAGCCAAATAAACAACGGTACAGTTATTTCAATCAATTTAGAAAGTTCACAGATTATGTTTCCAGAAATGCTTGAGTTTAGTTTTGTAGTCGGCTTGGGTTTTTTTCACAAAACTGTTGGATTTTACTATCGCTTTAATGGGTTTTCCCCTTCTCATCATATTTCTGTTGCCAGTACTTTACCAGATATCTGAAATAGTTCTTCACTAATAAGAAGTACTGGTTGTCCTGGGACAGCATCCAGAAAAGATACATACATTTAGGGAGGTTTGAAATATCACAGCACATCCCAAAAATACAAGCTAGTCATTGCAACAACCTTGGCAATGGCAAGCTTGGAAAAGCTAATAGTGGATTTAAAGAAGAGGAATATATCACAGTACTTTAGCATGGCTAGAGATAGGACCAAAAGAAAAAAAAAAAAAACAACAAACCAAAAAAAGGTAGTACTTTTGTTTCCATGTCCAAAAAATGCTGGCAGATACAGAATAAAACAGTGCACTCCTGAGTCATCTAAACACGTTAATTAACCACACCACAGAGAATCAGGCCTTCTTTGGTGTTCATTCACCTTGAGTCACACCTTCTTTGCCTTCCTCATGTCCATGATTGGTAAAACATGAGACAGACTGTGTGGCACATCAGAAAATTATTGAGCATGGATTTCTGCTGATGGCAGGGTTTTAAAATGCTCGAGGCAGTGGCACAACGAAGTCATGTGTAGATGGCAGCCTTGGTTCTACATTTTAATTATTTTGAAATAAAATGATTTTAAGTTTAGTAAGTAACACAATGCAAGGGAAGGGATCCTAGAAACAATCACACACATACAAATCATTCAGCTATGTACAGTAACATGCAGTCACGACGGAATTAAATATTCATAAACTCAAAGGAGATGAAATTCTGTGTTCATCTACCACAATATGTAAACCACCAGTCACCGTTTTAAAAATAAAGCCCTTGTATCTACCCTCTTAAACTGTACAGGCCCTGTTTAAATGATCCCACGTTGATATTCTCTTTAAATTAAAACAATAGCGCAGATTTTACCGAACATTAACAAACCTGAAAGTGTAGGAGGCAAATGCTGAAAACTCGGGGTCTACAATTAAAAACACAGTTTTTTAAAAATACCTCGTCTTTCTCATGATAATTGGAGCTCTAGTCATGCAAATATGCGGTGTGACACAGTTGTTGCATTGATTTATTGCACTGGTCGTTTACATTCCTTCATTGTGTTACTGTTCCCTTACACATTTGTAACAAAACCAAACTATAGTAAAACTAGTTGAAGAAACATGGCTCAAATCCAGTACATGCCAACATTTCTTTTTTACATTACTCTAGGATTATAATCTGTTTGGGGGTATCTGTGCATTCAGAGAATTACTCACATTTCAATAAAATACAAACGGATGTGATTTACAGTCTAGCACACACGGATCACACCTTGCAACCATCACCGAATTACGACGAAACTTACACATTTATCAGTCTCTGCCTGCCACAGACCTACAGACACAGCCAGAATTCATCGGCTCCAGTTTAGCACACCCATGCCGAGAGAAATGAATGGAAATGAAGACAGTGCCCACAGACAAAAGCACTGATCAATGCACTCCGCTGACATTATCTTAATGGCAACCTTTTTCCATCCCATCCTCCCTACTTTCCGATTCTCCCGGCAGCAGACACATCCGCACCAAAGGGTGCGATGTGACCCAATTCTCGCTCAACTCCGTCACCCGCGGGTTCTCACTCGGCAGCGAGCAGCCGTCCCCCGGTCCGCAATGACACAGCAGGGCTGGAGGGACACGGCGCCCGGGCTCCTTCCCCCAAGTGGCTCGCCCCTCGCCGCCGGCGGGGAGCGGAGGCGAGGCGCGGCGAGGGACGGGGAGCGGCGGCCCCGGCGGCCGCGGCCCCTCGAAGTGAGGTTAAACTTTGGCGGAGGCGGCAGCGGGGCCGCTCCCGCCGGGCGGGCGGGCGGAACAATGCCCGGCGCCCCGGGCCCGNNTGTCCTCTTTCTCGCTGCCGTGCCTCCGCTCCGGGTGGCCGCTGTCGGCGGCGGGGGCCGGCTCCGCGGGCTGCCCATCGCGGTGGTGCGGGCGCTGGTGCGGGCAGCCGCCAGACCCCGCCGCCGGGGGGATGGGCTCCGGGCACGGAGAAACTCCCTTAACATCCATCTCCATCTTCCAGTTCACTGTATTGCGAGACAAAAGCAGGCAAACACTTTCCACCACCCCGCGTCTTTCTTCTGCTTTCCTTTCTCCCTCTTTTCTTTTTTTCCTTCTTTCTTTCTCTTTTTTTCTTTTCCTCCTTCCTCCCTTCCTTCCTTTTCCCCCCTCAGGAGGCCGTGACACGCATGGCTCTGGCCGCGGCTGCTGCACCGATCCGGCGGCTGCAATTCTCCTCTAGATCCTCCAGACTTTTGTATCCAGCGTGCGTGTGTAAGAGTGGCTGTGTGTGTCTGTGTGTCTGTGTGTGTGTGTGTGCGTGTCCTTGGCACGGCGGCCTTCAATCGCCCCGAAACAGCAAACGCTAACTAAGCAGATCTCTCGCCACGAAGATCAACTCCCGGCCCCAGCCTAATTGTGGTGGTTATTTACTTTACGCTATCTGTGTCCCAGGCCCGGACAAGCCCTCCTGGCTGCAGCCCTTTGAACAAAGTTAACTGGAGGGAGCCGAGCCCGGGGAGGGGGTGGGGGCGAGGGGAAACCACCGGGGTTTAACACGGGGGAAGTGACAATAACCCGGTAATGTCAAGTAAAAGTTAAACCTCCCCCTTCCTCCCCTCCCCCTCCCCTTTCCACAGCCCAGGCAAGCGCAATACAGCAAAGCAAAACAAGCGATTTCAGACCTGTGCAAGGTGCTGGTGGCGAGAAGAGACGAGCATTTACGCGATTGTTGCTTTTATTTTATTTTCCCCTCGCCTCTCCCCCCAGCACCACCCGCTATTGCAAATGTGGGCTCCTTGATGTTAATCTCCTCTCCGCGGTCTGAGTCTAAGCGTGTGACTGGAGCTCCCTCTCTCTCAGGCTGCCAGCGCCACGCAGCACTGCACAAGGAGAACTGGAGTAAGGAGAAAAACAAGAACAAATCCAGCCTGGAAATCTAAATCAGTACTAGCCACCGGCTCTCCGATTTTATCAACACAGATAGAAGAAGAGAAAAGAAAAAAAATCGCATGTAAACTGCTAAATCAGTTGTGACCGCAGTGCACTCCTGACTGTTTTATTCTTTGTGTTATCTTCCTTCTCAGACTGAAGTTAGACATGGTAGGGAAAATGCAATCTCATTAAGAGTGGTTTATACCAAGACAAGAATTTCCTTAGTGGTGCCAGAGCCAAGTCAACTCTTCAGCTATTCCCCTTTTCATTTCAAAGAGATGAATGGTGAGCACAGACCTGACCGTTCTTAAATCAGGACACCATCAGGTGACCAGTCTGCCCTTCTAAATATAACACCACATTGTCCTGAGAAGCAGCTGCTCTGAAAGTTAACTGGAAATATCTAAGAGCCTGCAGTGCAAAGATCTGATCCATACAGCATCTGGCTGATGCATGAACTGACCTCTCCAGTAGCGCCCACCCGCTCTGCAGAGATTCCGTGCCACATCCTCAGGAGCTGGTCTGTTCTATACCGAGAGAGAACCTCTCCCAGGAGATTTTGGGAAGCGGGTGACTATCAGGTGCTCTCTGACACCTTTCCATTCCTTGGGTTCTGTTATCCCCAACAGTATTGTTACTGTGGGAACCTGAACAGTCCTTATTGCTACAACATATTTAGACAAAGGGCGAGAACTAATCTTGCAATAGAGAAAAAAAGTCTTTGTCACACACCAAAGCTGTATTTTTAAAATGCACATCTCTAAAGATCCTTTCATATTATTCTCAAAGCATGTCAAATATTTGCAGGCCCTGCTGTCTTCTCAGGTTGGTGCAAATGAGGAGCCTTTCTATTGAAATTACCAGCAAAAATGTTTAAAATTGAGGTAAATAATTAGACAATCCAGCCATATATATATTAATGTTTATAATCAAATACTTTAGACTACTTACAATCATCCATTTGTAATCATTGCAATAAACTTTATTGAAAGACTACATTTTGGGGTGGAAAGCCTTAAACCTTCTCGCTACCCTTGCAGTTTTGGTCTCATGAGCAAAAGGCAGCAGTAACTGCAGGCAGGTGCTTTGGGGGGATGTTTGCACAGCCACGATGGCTGCAGAACCTGTACCAAGGTGGCCTTGGCTGCAGAATTGCCCAGAACGAAGCAATGAGCCCTCACAGCTGAAAAGCCAACCCACTGTCTGTCCATCTGCACAGTCACCCCTTCCTGCCACAAAGAAGAAGACATGCAAAGAACAAACTTCTGTCCCCAAGGGTTATTCCAGTTTCAGTCAAAGTACTTCCAGTATTACAGGTTGGAAAATGGCAAAATAAATGTGAAAATAAAAATATTGTTCATTCAGGCACTACAGTGCTCATTTATAAAAACAACTGATAAATCATATAGAAAACTTCCCATGGGGGGTAATACTGAATAATTCTGTTAAAAAGTAACGATTCCCAATCTACCACCTTGAGGACTGTAAAGTAAAATTCAAAGCAAAACCAAACCATCTAAAAATACACAAAAACTTACCCAAATACAAATATTTTGCCATGTGCTCTGAAGATTACTGGAGCTGGACATTGGCAGACAACCAAGGCAAACTAATTCCAAAGGTGGGGCCTCTGGACTCAGAAAGCTCTGCTCCTAATCCGAGAGAGTTTAACCCCCAAAACCAAAAGAAACTTCTGAGATATTTTAAGTGAACATGATCATATATAAAAAGAAAAGGGCAGGCCCCAGACTACATGAAAGTCAGTACAAAGTTTTATATTTGGCTGCTGAATTTCAAACTTCCCTTTCTTTCTGTTCTCTTTTTCCCTTCGTATTTCCTTTTTGTGCTGCAAGAGATTTACAACTCGATTGCAAAATATAAAATTATTAAAAACAATTCATCATAATAGTGTTCTTTCAATTGTTCTCTGCACAAACCAGATTGCTGTTATTCAAAGGATTTCAAGAGAGCCCTAAGTAGAATATATTTTTTTAGGCTAAGGTAAATTTCCGAATAATCATTGCAAATTTCAGTGAGAGAAATAATGATCTCCAGGTGAAGCACGCTTTGAGATACAAACAGTAACTACAAATCTAGAAACACTAACAAATTGGACAGGAAAACATAATCTGAACCAGAAGCCTGGGGAGATTTGAAGCATGACCTCCCTCCAGTCTCCTCCGTGGTCCTTCTGAAGAGTGGGACTACAGACTGTGATGATGCAAAGAGCCACGAAGCTGAACAGTTCATTGGCATTGCCTGATGAAAAGGGTTGGGAACCTTCAGCTGACGTGGTACATTCACTGAGCTAAAAACACGGAGCTGTCTTTGGAGCTGAGGTGGAAGGATGGCGAACCAGAATGCTTCACCACATGGCAGCAGCCTCGGAAGAGGATGCACTGAGACGCAGAAAGCAGGGAGTCTCACTAGAGGGCAAGCCAATCCACACCGAAAAGGCTGAGTTCCTGAGAAGGCAACATTGTGTTGAATGCTTTTCAGATGTGCTGACAGATGGAAAAAAAATAGCATGGATCTTTCACTTATGTGCACTGTGGTAAAACAGCATATAATTTAGCCTCTATATAGAATAATGAAGTACATTACTGAATATGGACTATCTATTACCATACACAACATATATGAATAATTTCTGAGCCCAGATCTATTGTTCATTTCTCAAGAGAAACAGCATTAAAATATTGCTGGTGAAATCAATACTATGTCTCATTAACACACATTCCATGCTCTTGCATATTTTGCAGTTGTGTGTTGTACTGTAAAATGGGTGTAGGTGACTAAATAGATTCCAGAGACACTGATGTTCTAAAATGCAAAAGAAAAACTTTTCATGACCAAGAACATTCTTTGTAGCTCAAAAAATTAAACTCAGGGAGTGATGACAATATGAATTTAATTGCAGGCCGAGAATTGGAACAATTTAATGGAAAGGGTCAAAGACTTTTCTAGAATCCAGTGTAATTTTATCTTGTTATTCTTGGTTATGATCAGATGATAGTAAAACATACTGTGCAACCAGCATGGCAGGGAGATTCTGTGTAGTCTTCATTAATAAGGCTAGAAATGGTGGGAAGACATGCACAAATTAAATGAGTTGCCTAAGATCATAAAGTAGTTCAGTAGCAGATTAAAAAGAACATTTATGCCCTTTCCACAATCTCTTTTTTGGGTCATTTGTTTCACTTAGCAATTTGTCACTTCTTCTTATGAGTAGTTAGGATAACTGCTCAGAAACGAACTAAAACATTTATTGATATTTACTTACATGAGAAATAATGTTCAAAGATATTTTCATGTCTTTCTCAAGCACATTTACATTTACATTAATGTGGATAAACTGAAGATGTTGCATGTAAAATGTACAAAAGTGGCTATTATGAGTTAGCAAGATTTATGCAATCTTTGTAAAAACGCAGCTATCGGAGCATTTGGCTTTCTGCTGCCTCACAAATCTGTTGGTTCAGGATTCACCTACCCACGGCATTCAACATTTGAATAATTTTGACCTTTTACCACCCTTAGACAATTCAAGTAAAAGGTTTCCTGTTGGCAATACAAGCTCCTTGGGTCCTCACTCAACACTCCTATCTGCCAACTTGCTTTCTAGGCTATTTCATTTCGTGCTTAACAGTTGCAAACAGAGTTGCTTTCTCGTGAAGACTCTGACTTTACTGATAATTCCCTCCATACTATTCCTTTCAAAGTGGCTAATACAAATATCCAGGGAGGCATTTTCCCACTCAGTGATTTCTGCTTCTGCACTCTGAGGCACTTTACTGCAGGTATGCAAACATTCGGTAACCCGGGGACTTCTGTGATTTTTGAGATCTATCTACGCAGGTATTTTCTGTCTCAGAAAGTCTATAATTTTATATGCTTAATAAATGCTATCCTAAAACAATTACATTGCACTGGGATATAAAGACATGCTGTGGATACTCATACAGAGTAAAAGCTGAATATACAATTTGAATTTCATCATTGTCTACACAGTCCAGCATGAATATTGATACATTACAAGCTACATTTTCAAAAACATCTTGTCTTCTAGCTTTCCTCCCACAATTTTGATTCAATTCTCCCCTGCATTATAACATTTTTGCTCACAGGTACCAAAACCACATAGAATGGTGCAAAACTCAAGCCTTGAGTGATATTTTTGGACACCTTTAAAGCTTATCTCTGTTCCTCTTTTGGAGTAAAGAAGCCTGTAACCCTTGGGAGAGCTCCTATAGCTCCTTTTCTAGAAAGCCATCAAAATAGAATTGATAGGCTTGATGACTTTTAAACATGAACATAGTCCCTTGTAGTTTAAATTCTACACGACTAACAAAAAAACCCATTGTCTGGCCATAGCCAGAGCTTCATCCTTCCTTGCCCAAGACACTGCAACGAGAGCAATGGCCATGCGCTCACTTCCCATAGCAGCATCATGATTTGAGCGCACAAGGATCTGTTCTTTAGGATGTGTGGAAGGCTTTATTCCCCTCAGAATTGTGTGAAGTTGAAAAAGAAGCAGCTATTTCTGCTGCCTTTTCTGAGAGTTGGGCTGGATGCATAGCTGGTCAAGACATCACTGGCTGGGACAGAAGGCCTAACCTGGGACACTCAAAGGGAAGAAATGCAGCTCTGAGGGAAATGGGTGGGCAGCACAGCCACATTTGTTCCACATAACCTGGAAACACCTGTACTTCACTGGGTGATGCTGCAGTTTTCTTGGTTCCCATGGTAAGCCTGGATCTGTGTCCAATTGAAAAGTTTGACGTAGCTTTCAGTACTTGGGAAAGGAAGATCTCCACTGAGGTCACTTAAGTTAGAAAATGAGAGGGAAAAGTAATTTGTCACTGTAACAATTTTTAGAAACAAATAAAAGGGAGACGTTTTAAAACAACAGAAGAAGAATTTGTCTATATAATTTCTTAATGGATGCTAAATCTTCGTTAGTAGAGATGAAACTTTCAGGGGCAGACAAAGCCTGAGAATGTTCTACAAGGGATGCAACATCTCCAGTGGCAGCCAAGGACTGAAGTTCGGAGTCACACTAACAGGGAGAGCTGGGGACAGGACGATGTGTGGGCTAAGGCCTTCAGCATTTCTGCTTCACCAGCTGATCTGAAAGCCACACAGCCCTGCTGTGTAAAGTGCAGAGGAGATTTGTGGAGCAACTGGTGCAGGTCTTAGCAGGACTAACTCCTGACTGATTTTCCATGCTACGGAGTGTTCCGTGTGCCTTTATTTCTGATAGGCCCAGTGGAATCGTAAGGAAACATCATCAGAATAGGAACATGCCATGGGGTAAGGACAAAGCCCAAAACAATGATGTGCTTAGCTTGAATGATCCCTTTTTTCCCTTTTTTTTTTTTTCCTCTCCCAATCTCTTTTCATTGCTTCTGTCTCTTACAGTAGGCAGAAGCATAAGGACCCAAAGTGCTAATAGCATCTTATTTTTTTCATAGCAGACTGCATATATACATATGGAAATACAGTTTTGAGCTGGGATGATGGGTTTTGTTTAAAACTGTCAAAACTGAAGTCTGGAGAATTTTCTTGATGATGAAAATAGATGAGTAATCCATTTGGTAGTATCTGTGTAAACAATATGCACAAACCCACTTTCTTAAAACATTTCTGCTTTTAATTCTTAAATTAATGCATACTGCTCAATTTGACTACTTCTCTCAACTTCTGCTGGCTCTCTGGTCCTGCTGAGATATGTCCCATTCTCTCCTCATTCCTTATGCAGATTGGAAATACATTTAAACTCATCAAATTTCTCAGAGTAAAAAAAAAAAAAAAGTGTTAAGCATAAATAAGACTGAACACAATTCATCGCATCTTTTTAAGGCTAAAAATTGACAGCAAGCATATACATTATCCATTTTTCTTCTGTTCAACTGCAGGGACTCGAGGACAGGGGTTACAGTTTTGACCACTATATTCAGGTCTTAACCTGCAACTGGTTGAATCCAGTGAGACAGAGAGCACATAAACAGTATAGTCTTCAGCACTTTAATTAATATTTAGCAAAGTCTCACTTTGCTGTCTCTGCCTGCGATAAACCTGTTCTGATGCCAACATTACAACTACAAGGTGAAATAAAGGACGTGGTTCTGAAGGGGAAACACAAAATCCAAAACTTTCCCTTTCCAAAATAATTTTAAATTCCATTAAAAATTTCAATATATCTGTACTTTGGAGCTAGCAATGTCTCCTCAATTGTAAAAGCCGTGTTTTCATTATTTCTGCTTTTGTTGGATGCTATAGAGAAAAAACCTCCCACCGAGTAAAAATTTGAAAGAAACCTTTGCTGAGTGGATCTCATAGATCTTCAAAAAGCAACATGAAAAAATTATTTTTCATTTTTCTACTCAGAATTGTAGAGTTTAAAACAGACATTTGAACAAGTGAGTATGAAGCAAATTAACGACGAAATGAGAACATAGAAGATGCAAAAACCTAGGAAACTGATGAAAATTAAAAACCCTGCAAACAGTTTTCTGACTCTGAATGGCAAACTCGAGAGAGATGAAAGATGAATGCATCAAAAAGAACATCTTTTTGTTCCTTGAAAGAATAGGTTATTGTCTACTTGTATTTCTTGGACACCATCACTGATAGTGTACTCACAAAAAACAATGGAAGACACATCCCTGCCCCAAGGAATGTACAATCAAAAGAGCCAATGGGAAAATGTCCAGTCATTGCAAAATGAATAGAATTAGATCCAAAATTAAGCAAATGTACTTAAACAGCGGTGCCCGCCAGCATATTAGCAATAGCTCAGCAAAAGACACCAGTCAGCTTAACCATTCAAAGATAGATGTTTGATGACAGATTAAAAATAAATAGACATGGTAATGGATATAAAGAAAACAAACAGAAGTTGCAAGGAAATGTTTTGATTTAAAAGCTGAAGTTCTCAGGTCAAATATGCTGTCAACAGGGTGTGACACTTAAGGTCTCAAAAAGCACTCAGAGCTAAACTTCAGCTCCGTGCATGCAAATCACTGGTGTATGTGGTTGTTTATCACTGTCACTTGTACAAGCAAATGATAGAATTTACATCTGTAAAAGCCCGTTTGTGCTTAGTTTGTATTCAGTTAGCACATACAGCTGAGGTTTGTATGCATATCTGTATATTTTATCATTTGCTTGCAGAAAAAGGAGTGCTCAAATTGTACCTGAAAAATAGATGTCATATTTTGAAAATCTGGTTCTGAGAGTGCTCAGAAAAAGCAAAAAGCCCCAATACAATGCTTCAGATAGAATCTAATCTATTTCCAGCAACGACACCAAAATAAGATATGTTTTATGTTTATGATCAAGCCAACAAGATGCCAGACATCATGCAGATGTTAGAGTGTGTTTGTCTGTTTCCTTCCTTGTGCCCTTTAATTGACAATGAAGTAGTTCATAATTTTGACAGTCATTAGGGGTCACTTTACCTCAGAGAAGGTTCTAATGCTTTGCTGCAAGTAGACACAATTCATACCTCTTAGTGCTCTTGTTTGATCCTGCCATGAAGACTCGTGGCATGTCTGTTCTTTACAATGGCGTCAGTCACGTAAACAGGACCAAAATTCCTGCGTCAGGAGAAGTGTGAGGCTGAATTATTCAGCAAACCTCTCCCTATGCCCTCTTCAGCATTGAGCTGGGCCCTTCACCAACTTCTGTATCAGCACAGTCCGAGCTTCCCCACACAATGGATTCCAGTGCACAGGGATCCATTGGGCTTTGCCTACTTGCCATTAAAATATATTCTTTTTATATTTATTCCTATTTGACAGGATATTGTAGTAAGATCTAGATAAAATTTATTTAGAATAAGTGCTTATATTCTGAAACAGAAGGCTCAACTGCCAAGAAGAAGAGCGGGACTAAAGCTGTTCACTGTCCAGTTTAGCCCTTGCGTTTGCCTCTGACAGACAACGTTACCCTCAAACAATAAATCCCATTCACTCACAGTCTGGGAGTTTATCTGTACACCTGTGCATCTCATTTCATGGGAGCACCAGGAGAACCCACAGCTGAAGAAAATAGTTGAAGTCAGAATCCAACAGCAATCCAAGAGATGATGTTTTTACTTCTTCATCAGCCACTTAATCTACTCTCAATTTCCAAAAGGTACTTTCCTTGGATCTACCTGGATCTACCTCAGCTGAAACCCATCATGCAGAGTTTAAGCTCCAGCACTCTGGGATCACTGTACCGGCACGTGAAACCTGGGTCTTCACATCATTCTGTGTACTTGCACAAGTGGTCAGGATTCAAGCCCTGGGCATCAGTAGCTCTTAAATCACCCTGTGTTCTCCTGAGAGCCGGGTCACAGCTGACCATAGGATAAATGGTATTCCACCGTAGCAGAATGCAGCTTACTTCAAAATGGAATTCAAGTTTGAGAGCTAGAGGGTGTGTCCGTGAAGAGAAGGCCTGTGTGAAATAGATCTAGCGCATGTTCTCTGTTTTAATGCTGGAAATTTGTCTGGAAGACAGTCAAAGTGCTAAACAGCTTTTACTAGAAACAATAGAGCTGTGTAATAACCTGTGCTGCTCTGGTCCTGGGAAAATCCCTGTTTTCTTAGAACTAAGCCAACAGCAAGATGCCTGTTGTTTCTTGGGGCAATATCACACTGATCGCTCACAATAAGAAAACAATTTTGTAGGAAAAAACCCTATTTTGAATGCCTTCTATGAAATTAATTTGCATTTCTATTACTTTCTAATGAAAAACATTGCAGTTTACATACTTTGCTATATTTAGGCAGCTTTTATAAGCTTGTCAAGTTATCTATTTTGCTAGCCCTCCATTAAACGCTCTGGAATAATTGTGTTTACTGTATTAGGCACTTCGGTCTTTTCTAAAGAAAATTAGATGGAAACCAGGGGTTGATATCTTATCTAAGACCAACAGGCCTCCTACTCCAGTACCCTGACAGTGCCCAGTGTCAAATACACTTCAAAGGAAAATAAGTAGGCAAAAGTATCAAATAAATACACAATAACTAGTTGGTACTAGATTTTCCTCTTAATTAACTTAAATAACCACACTGTCATTAATTCATGCCAAAAATAACAAATTTTATCTACAGTGTAAAAATATTTTTACTGTAACTCCTGTAACTGTTTTTGTCTTTACCCATATAAAGGTTTAATCCTCTAAGAATTTAAAAGCCATTTTAAAATTCCAAAATAAGGTACAGCAAAGCAAATGCAAATCAGGAGACATTACATTCTCAAACATGAGTAATGACTCAGCGTTGTTCAGATGTGCATTTTGATTTCTACAGCTGCATCTTGCAGTGCAGTGCTATCAGTCAGATTGAAGCTCCAAACAATCTGGTGATTCTCCAGTTCTGTGACATCTAATAGCTCATTTACTTTTCTCTACCTGTCACAACAACATAACAATCTATTTAAGGAGCTCTTATTTAAGATTTGCCTCCTACTAAGAAAACCTCTATTCTGGGAAATGATTCAGAGGGATGGGAGGGTTAAATAGGTACGAGCAGATAATATTGCCTTTGAGCCATTCTTTCTGAAGAAAGTAACTCCCCAAATGCCGGTTTGAGCCAGAACTTTCTTATTCTTTGTTTAGGAAACACTTAATGTGGTTCAAGTATCACTGCAATGTACACAAAACCGAAGAGGACAAGAAAATATTAAAAATAATCTCCATGTTTCATTAAGACATCCACTCAAACCATCTTGTGTATTTGTGCATTTAAACATATGGGTGTGTATCTTTATATAAAGCACAAACATATATAAAGCAAATATTTCTATATCATATGGATGCACCTGCCCCCCTCCCCCAAATGTGAAATGGAATAGCAGGATGGTAAACAAAAACATCCCTGCTTCTCATTTGCCATGTTTCAGCATTTACAAGCAAATAAAGCTAAGGTATTAGGGAAAAAAATCATATTCTAAAAACAAAAAAATAAAGGTGTGTTTACCAATGGAAATTGAAAAGTTCCCTTCAAACACAAAGGCCAATTGAAATCAGTCTCCAGGGGAGGAAAACAAAACCCAAACCAACCCAGAATCAAATCTTGATTGCTGAAACAATTCTAAAATGCTGGGAAAAGAAATTAATCTGAACAGAAATTAGCTAATTGATGTAGCTGATTATGGACAAGTGTTAAAAGAATAGCAGCCTGATTCAGAGAGCTAAGACTAAGTTTAAATGAAATGGATGCAGCAGACTGGCTGAAGAACAAGTTTATGATTCAAGAGCAGCAGACAGAAGAGATATAAATTGAAAGGATGTAGGACCATATTGGCTGTACATGCTCTCAAGTGGAAATTCAGAAAATCTGGAAAGTTAAAATTACAGGTATTGATTTCACTAAAAAGATAAAAAGTTACTGTTATATTGGAAGATCTCATTTGGCCCATTCTGGGTAACAAGTTTAGTATGTATTACTTGTCCTAGTACAAAGAATTCTTAATTGCTTGAGATGCAATTTCACAGCTCAAGTCTTCAAGTGAATCCGTGATTGCTTATTTAGTGCTGGTGTATATTTTAAGAGTTGTGGGGAAAAAAATTCTCTGGAGTAATTTCTTTTTCAAAAATGAAAACGTCAGTTTTTGGCATAGCAACCAAGTTATCTGTACTGGTAAAAATACAGCTCCTTGTTATCTCGCTAATACTTGGCTAAATATGTTTCATTTTCAGGAGGCAACTGAAAGGAATCTGATGTATGAGCAGCCTTTATGACTGATGGTGGTGGTTTGGTGAGTGAAATCCCTGCTCTTCTTCAGAAGGAATTTTACATCAATAAACACTTCCTCTGCACTGAAAAATAGGGATTTCAAAACAAAACAGTTCAAAGGTGAAAGAAGTTCTTAAAAATTCTCTTGAAATACTTAATTCGGATAAAACAGTTTTGTCATAACGTTCAGGTGCTCATTGGTAATCAGATTTTTGTTTTCTTTCTCATTGTTTAACGTTTGTAATAACCAGGATGCACTCAACATCGTTTATTATCTTGAAAACTTTTCAGGTGCCTGATAGGCCTAAGTTTTAGGAAAACATATTAATTGTAACTGCAAAAGATAATTAACCTGCTAAATACAATTCAAGGCTAAAGGAAATGCAGCTACATTATATAACTTAAAATTACGTACAATTAAACTACCTTTAAAAATTGCTCACAGTGATATTTCAAGACTTTTGCTCAGGCTGAGAAAAGCTGTACTTAATACAATATCCAGGGAGATTAAGGTGGATTCAGTTTTTATAGACATAAGATTGTCAAAGGCAAACCTTTTAGAAACTTTAATGGGAGGCTTCAGAAAAAGGTAAATATGATCCAGCTTCCTGGGCCTCAGCCACCAGAGGATGATACAGCCTATTTGTAAACAAATGGTTGTTTATTAGCTGTGGTGTTTGAGAGATGATGATTGCTAGGGATTGATGAGTAAGTCGTCTCATTTCTCTTAATCGTGCCAGTGACTCAATTTTCCTAGCTAGCACGGAGTTTCAGTATGTTCCACCCATCTTGCTATACACTTTATCACCTGGGTATTTTGGGCTTTTTCTTAATTCTAAGCAACAGTGATCATAAGACATGATATCTGTGGGGAGCTTTTACCATGACAAAGCACTGCATACTTAGCAGAACTGCAGTCAAAATACTCTTTTCTGTTTCATTACAAAACTTCATTTGTATTTTATGTAGAAGTAAATATCCGTGCTATTTAAAATGACAGCAGGGAAGAAATGGTAAATAGTAAGGAAAAAGAAAAGTATTACGGTTGCATAATAGCCCAGTTAGTTCTACTGTGCAAAGGCAAAGGGAACTCCCAAATGCTTATTAACACAATCAAGTTTTTAAATACAGAGCACCACGCCATGTGTGGGAACGGGTCAGTTCCTGTCTCCAGAGCTCTAGTAAATTGGACAACATAGCTGAAATTACCAGAAAGTAATTTAGTGGTTTTCTGTCCTTCGACCTTGCAAATTTCTCATCACTGAACTTTTCCAGGCAGCTGCATTTTGAGTTTATAAATATACCCCTGTCTTTTAAACTTTATGAGCTTAAATATATCTCAGATACTTTCATTACTTGAATATTCTGATTTAGACTTTTCCTCCTCAGAGGCACGTGATGACAGAAAGACAAAACAAATGGAGACTCTTAAGGGTATTCTAAGAATGACTGATTCATACCAGGTTTCAGTAAAACATTTGCCATTATGAATTTTTGAGGAAGTAAGCATATGTTATGCATAAAAGCCCAAAGAACAGCAGGACTATGTTTGGAAAGTCAGTGCAACTGCCTAGCTTTTAAAAGCAAAAATTCTAAACCAACGTTACATCACACATGCACACTCTCAGACAGGTTGTGTTGGTGGGTGCAGCACAGACCTCTGACATGTAACCTAGGGAAGTACTTGAGCTGTGAAAAGCTGTCCCTCTGCTGTGAACCAGCCACAGGAGGCAGGTGAGCCATGCATGTCACCTGGCCTACAGAATTTTACCTGGCAGGAGCAGAAGACTGCTTTTAGGGGCAGACAAATACCTATCGTTTTCCAAACACAAATCCTCCACTGAGGCTGCTTCCTGTACATCCATATTACAGTCATAGATTCCTTGGTGGCCTTCCCAGTCAAATAATTTCTTTCTGAGACCCAGACTGTTCCCACTCCTTTCTGTTAACTTTGCATTTTAACTCCACTTTTCTCTGCCTTCATTTTTTTTCCCCCTAATAATTTCAGTTACTCTCTCTTGCCCTGTGCTCCATCATTGTCCCCATCCTTGTACCACTGGCCCAGCTCCTAATGCTCCACTTAGGCAGTTTTCCTTTTATTGCTGTGGCATCAGCAGGGGTTCTTTGACACTAAAAGAGAGATAATCTCCTGCTACAAGCTCTGTTCTCCAAACCACAATACTTGTCAAAGAGAGGAGGAATTGCACAAAGCCCCGCTTGGCCCCTTCAGTCCAGGCAAGGAGCAGATCCAGTGAAGATGAAGCTTTGAAGAAGGTAGCAGCAAAACTCTAGTGGCTAAAAACATGGAGGCTTTTTCTTATCCCTTTCCTTTTTTTTTTTTCTCCCAGAAGGTTATAAATGCAAGCCAAATGTAGGCAGATTTTCACAGGATAGCTCATGCCAAACTTTGGGCCACTGCTCCAGAACATAAAGATAATACAGTTTCCTTGGTAATTGTAAACATTTCTCTTAGGGGCAAAAATATTTTCCTAGGAAACCTATTGTGAGGCACGGATCTGCTTGCTTAAGCTTTCCAAAACAAGTAAAGTATTACATTCATTTCAGCCTGAGGCAGACACCTGCCATGGAAAACTTCTAGTTGAGTATTTAAAATTTAGCAAAATTGTATTATAGCTGAAGACATTTAATAATGGGAAAAGACAGTGTCTTAAATACAGGGATTTCTTATGTGTTTATTTTAGATTTTAACTGTACCCGGCTTTGTGGGGATTGAGTTATTTCCTCTCAAGGGGATGAGAGTCATTTTGCAGACAATCTTAAAAACAGAATTTAACTACAGCTGTCTGCTTTGTTCTTCAAGGGCATGGGAGATGCTTCAAAAAGGCTAAATTGTGAACTGAACAAAGCTTGTTTTAATAATTTCTGTGTATGCATTTGCAAGGCATCTGAAAAAATACCCATGTGATTTGACCAGATGCAGTGATACTGGATGCGTTTCCCAGGATGAGATTAGGCAGATTGCCTTGGGTTTGCTCCACAGGGGACAGGGTCAACTACCTTTATTGCATGCCATCAGCAATGTGCCACTGAGACATTTCCAAAAGATTAAATACTTCTCAGGATTAAGAGGCCTGGTTAAAACAGAAAATTTCCTTTTTTGTTTTTGCTACATGTAATGCCTATTAGGGGGCTATAAAGGGGATTATGGAATCATAAATCATCAACAGTATTGTTTGCTGTGATCTTTTTGTTCTTTTCACTTATATTTATGAAAGTACGTGCATTTTCAAATTGTATATGCAAGCAAATATCTATTAAAATAAATGCAGAATAATATGTTGTTTAGCCTCCCTAGACAACTGCTGCATTTCTCAAGTCACTGTGCCAGTTAAGCTTTGCTTTGTGGTGGAAAGTGGCAGTTGGTATAATTATTAAAGAGAAGAGATTTTCGAGGATTCAAAGGATTGCTTATCAGCAAGGCTCCATAATACTTCCCTGTTCTGTAGTAGAGGTTTCTTTAAAATTCCCTCTACAAGCAAGAAGAATGAAATTTAAGAACGGTGCTAATAATGGTAAACTCTGTTTCTTGTTAATTATTTCTCAGTCTTACATAGTCACTCTTTCAGTTTATATTATCTGACTGAATAATACAAGATTCACGTATTTTGGAATTTCCTCTTTATGACTGAAATGTTGTTGAGGGCAAGATACAGAATCTCAGTCAATCACGTAATTATTAAAACAATTATGAAAGCTTCACATGATGCTTCCATATTTTTAGTGTTGAATTTTTTAATTTCTTTTGGAAGCGGTTGTAACCTCCTGTCCTTGCGTTTGCTCAATACGCAAATGAAGGCTGGCACGAGGTACAGAACTTCACAACATTACAGGTCAGTCTCCAAGGCTGCAGGCCTATGGATGGAGGATCTTATTTTTGGCAAAGATCTCACAGAGCCCCCACTTTATCTTTACAACTATTTTAATCCTGAATCTGACCCCGTCTTTAAAGTGGGCATCATGCAGTGAAGCACAGAAGTTCAGACGGCATAGATCTATTTTGAAACTTTTACTTCCAATACATCTCCTCTAGAACTTTAAGAAAATCGGTGTCAGATCAGGGACCCATTGTGCTAGGAGCTGTACCAGAAAAAAAAAAAAAGAAAAAGAGAGAGAGAACAAAGATGACTCCTACTCCAAAGAACACAAATTAAAAAGAACACTTGGGGGGATGTAATAATGCTGGTAGATTTTAACAGGCACCTATTAGTATAAGTATTAGTAGACATTAATACCGTATAGGAGGATAAATTCTGACATTAGGGACGGTGTTATATAATTTAAGACTTTTAAACCAGGTAAGAAATGTCAAAGGCAGTGCCAATGGAAATAGTCTGAGACCAGAAACACTGTACTTTCTACTTCTGCCAGACTTAATCCCAGAGTAAGTGAAATAGTCTTCGGTTTAACTTAGCCTATCTGGAGAAAGCCTGACAAAAATAGACACATCCACTTGCCATATTTGTATTAGGTTAGGGCTCAGAGATAAAACAGGGCCTTGCCCTGAGAAAACATTTCACTGCCACTGATTTCATGTTCACACTCAGCATCTCGGCTGCAGATACGTTACGATCCTGGCTTCTTTGCAGCTCATTGTTTAGAACTAAGATAAGGTTCTTCCCTAACAGCTGCCCAACTGTTGACATTTTTCTGCTCTTTTAGAATTCTTTTCTTTTTTTATCATGGGACTGCGGTCTTTCTGCCAAGCTTTTCGATAATGTACTGCATATGTCTATCTTTTACTAAATATTTGTATTGCACTGTTTTTTAAATTATTTCTTGTGTCTCACGTCTCCTGTTTTCAACATATTTTTTTTTAAGCCTCAATCCTTGAAATATTTTCTCTCTTTGGGGCAGGAACATTGAACTCTTCCTGATGCCTAAGTCAAGTGTGGAAACCAACGCGACGTATCACATATACTAAGTTTGGAATATTGAAATGTCAGGCTCAGTTCTGAAGAAGATACAAAGGACACCCAGTGCCTAAGGAGACAGACGGAACCACCATTGCCTGAGATACTTGCAGACAGAAAGGATGAATGTGATCATGGCACAAAATAAAGCTATTCAAACCTGGCAGCGCCCTTGGAAGATGATAGCTGTGCGAACTTCCCATGTTTGGCTCAACAAAGTGACAAGCAACTGCAGAATATTCCAGTGACAATAGTAGTGGAGATTTCCAGTACATTCAGCACGCTCTGGAATGCAGGGTACATATCCGAGGTCTCTTAAGGGTTTGCACTTAGTAACGTCCTAACATTGTCTTCTCATTCACTATTGCTTGTGTTAAACTGCACAGTACTGTGCACATTCCAGCTTCCATTTTATTGTACAGGATCTGTGTTAGGGAGTGCTCAAGTTCTCTTTAGTTAGCTCTTAGGTAGGTTATACAGGCTTCATCTCTGGTTTTGTGGTGTGTGTTTAAAGCCCATTTCTCAAGGTCCATAGTTGTCCCGGGCCCACATTGGGTATAAATGGCATGTTTATTGTGCACTGGAAAACTAAAAGTGAAATAGATTTGGGGCGTGCTGCGGACTGAAAGCTTAGATCATGTCCTAGCAAGCTGGAACATGCTTCTGTCTGAACCACACATGGCCAAGCAGCAGCTGCCTTGCAGTGCCATAACAGGGCCCATGACGAGTCAGCCATGTGACTCTTCATAGGAGGGTCCCACTGTTGTGAAATACAAAGGCAGATGGATTTGTAGGCTGTTTGAGCTCCAGAGGCTTTTCTAAGCCTGTAGGGAATGCTACTAGAGTCCTGTATTTGACCATGAAAAGCACTGAGGCACATCAAGGGGCACAGCAGCCTTAGTGAGCTCTATGGTCCAGCCCCTAAGGTGCCATGCAGACATAATCATATTCATGAACATATGTCTAGTTCTTTTACCCTCTTCCACAAGCCAACCCTTCCAGTGTCAAAAACTGTTTTGATTTCAACTCTTCCTTACAGAGGAAAGAAAGTTCTGAGATACTTAGAGCAAATAATTATAATAATTACTGACAGTGTTACCGTTACAGTGTTCCACCTGCCTTCTCATTCTCCACCATTGCACCAGCAACTCACTTGTTCAGTCCTGACTTGAGTGAATGTTGTGGTTTTAGTAGTGGGGAGGGGGCCATAAAGATGGCTCCTGTGAGAAGCTTCTGGAATTCTTCACCATGTCCAGCAGAGCCAATCTCTGATGGCTCTGAAGATGATGGACATGCCACTGGCCATGTCTGGGAAAATTAGAAAGGTTAGTTACGCTTCTGTGATGACACATTTAAGGAAAAAATCAAAACAAAGTGTGCACGCAGCAGCCTTTAGTTAGAGAAGGAGGAGGATGTGAGAACATGTGAGGGAAAACAACATGGAGGCACCAAGGTCAGTGGAGAAGGAGGGAGAGGAGGTGCCCCAGGCTCTGGAGCTGAGATTCCTCTGCAGGCCATGGTGAGCCCATGGTGAGGCGGGGTGTCCCCCCTGCAGTCCATGGGATCCACAGGAGATGAAGAGAGATCCACCCGCAGTCCGTGGGTGAGGTGCCA
>VYZT01030689.1:54676-99727 GCA_013400735.1 Pomatostomus ruficeps | reverse complement strand
GCACTGTTGGTGGGAGGGAGGGAGGGGTGGCGAGGGAAAAGAACGGTGTCTTTTAAAGGTTTCGTTTTACTTCTCATATCCTCCTTCTAACTCTGGTAGCAAGAAATTTCACTTTAAAACTTAAGTTGAGCCTGCTTTGTCCTTAGAGCATTTTCTACCAGTTCCTTATCTCAGCTCATGGACCCTTGTGTTAATTCCCTTTTTTTCTCTTCCCCCCTCTCCTTCCCTCCTCTGCCCAGCTGTGGCAGGGGAGGGAACGAGTGAGCAGCTGCCGTGGGTGCCTGGCACTTAGCCAGGGTCAAACCACGACAGTGAAGCACTGCAGTTTCTTTCCAGCTACTCCAGTGATGGAGAGAAACTGCAGTGCTGTTCAGGACCTGAAAATGTGAGTTCAAAAAATATGCTTTGCAGCTCTTCGGTTGGCAGAATGCCCCAGCGTATGACCCAGCCTGCAGAGAACGACCTGAAACGATGGAAATGGGACACAGCCTCTTCCTCTGCCATGAACAGCTGTACTGCACCTACCCCTGGCCTCAAAGATAGTGAGGGATTATAATTCTTTTGCTTATAGCAATGTAGCTCACATCCTGCATTAACTTTGTGCATGATAAAAATGCTTCATTGTGGTAATACATCCTCTCTTGCAACCAGCTCACAAAATTGGTGAGATAAACTTGAGAGAACAAGATGCACTATTCTGAGAGATGATACAGTTTATTTACATGCTCTGCAGACCAGAGAGCTCGAGAAGGGAGTTTGTCTCCCAAATAAAATTGCTTGGTTTTATTCCATGTTCCAATTCACATTCATATACTATTTGCTGCTCAATTATTGTCCTTGTAGCTTCTTTATTTTTACTACTTTCCATATTTCTAATGCTGAACTTTTTTCATATTTTTCTCCATATAATTAACTTTGAATTTTCTAAGCAAACTCTCCTCATTTTACTTATTTCCTTCCTGTACTTGCAACTTCCTTTTGCTCTTCTGGTTTATCTTTGTTTTCACTAATATTTGCAACACCTTCTAATTTAGCATCACCTATGAAACATGCTATCTTCTTTTTAACACCCCTCTCAGATTATTAATAATACCGTTAAATAAGACACATTTAAGAGATTGTGCTGCTTCCTTTCTTGCATTCTCTTTGCAGCATGCAGCCTGAAGATCGGTGGGAATCAATGGTAGGACAGATTGATCAGGGAGCGTATTGTGTTCTGGGAACTGGCACCTCTCTGATCTTTCAACAAAAACCACTCCTACCTTACCCTCAGAGAGTTCAGAAACCCAAGTTTTACTCAATTTAAGTAGAATATTCGCAGATTGTAGATGTAGCTAGAGATTTTTTTATAAATTCACTGCTCTGAAGAAACTGTCCTATGCAGCCACATCAATCTATTAACTCTAACTTCGGCTCCTTCCATGCATGCTAAAATCCTGCTCTGCATGCCATTCTTGTCCAAGTACAGCCAGCTGAAACAAGATGATGGGCTCTTTATCTTCCTGAAAGGTAGCCAGAAATGCTACTGTGCCCATACTGCTCATAATGTTTTGGCTGTCAATCACCTGCTACAAGTAGCTGAACAGTAAAAACTCAGAGATAACTCCTCTCCAATACCCATTAACAGCAATCTTTGGTCAAAATTTTCATGTGTAATCAAGATACCAAGGAAGCAGGGAATTTTCTGTTATATCTTTCTCACCTCTACACTAATTTTGGTAAAACATAAAGCTATGTATTCCATTATTTATTTGAGTGGTGAAATTTTACTGCTTTATTAAAACTTCTGTGTGGCAGGAAACTCCTAGACTAGCTGTAACCTAATTAACCATCTTTTTCTGACTCTATTCCTACTGAACAGCTGAAAAAAAGAAAAAAGATCAATTTGTTTAATATATGTGGAATTCTATATTAGTAACCCTGTTTAATACAGTACATCATGCATGCTTATATTTTCTTCTGTAAACCCTCAAGCATCCTGTGAAGTTCAGTTAAATTTTTAAGTATTTCCCATAACAGTGCAGACAAGATTCTTCCAGCTCTAAAGAATTTTAATATTTTTTTCTTAGTGATTACCAGGTTGACTGTTGGTTAAACTTCAGTAAAGTGAAATGGATCCCAGCATAGCTGTCTGGTAAAAATAAATATATAGCTCCAAGATGTATCGTGTTTTATGACAGACCTTTCAGGGTACCTCTCATCATTGCATTTATCAGAAATGTCTTTCCATTTGCATTTTTGTCTGAGCTAGCAAATACTAGAGGTCAAGTCTGAGCCGAATATAATTGACTTCACTACCTGTTCTACTACCTGAAGCTGTTAGACACAGCTTCAAAAATAATATGAAGCAAGAATAAACCGGTATTGTAATCAAAAGAAGGAATCTCCTGCAGCCACTATTTCTGCCCTTGCTCTATTCCCGCTCTTACATCACCAGATGTACTTGTGTGACTACGTGGGGAACTGGACAAACAAAGTAACCTGGCCATTCTCTAACTCCCTGCTGGAGGGAATATGGGATAATTTTGATCCAGGTTGGTTTTCCGGTCTAATTTACTAAGTACTCAGACAAATGCTTCACTGCATCAAGGGACACTGAGAAAAACAAAGCACCAAAGTCAGAAGGACTGGACTGCAGCAATGTCAGTTTGATGGTTTGAAGCCATGGTACTAGAAAAATGTGATTATAATCAAATGGTACCTAAAATACATCAGTGATCCTAGTGAACTGTGAGGAAAAGCACGCCTGAGAGATTTCCTGGAAATCACCAATCTAGGCAGCATAATTGCTAAAACAAGGTGTATTAGTAGCTAATTGGTAAAAGTATAAAACCTTCCTTTGCCTTAAGTGGTTCATATTGCCTGATAAGAATTCCTCCCTAGTCTGTGAAGAAATTATTTATTAAAATTTTGCTCATTTTGGCTTGCTTACTTTTAAACCTTCTCAGAATTTCCGCCTTACCTCTTGGCTGCTTTGTTTTTCTTCCTAGTTTCTTCTGAGAGATTTTGTCAGAAATCCTTTTGAAAAAATCAAAGTAAATTACTCCCTCAAGATGCCCTTTATACACTGCACTGTTGACTCAAAGAATTTAGCTGGTCAAGAATGTGTGATTTACCCTTCTGGTAGCCAGGCTGGTTTGATCATATCAGCATATATTTATCCAAGCGTTTCATTACTTTCTCCTTAATTGTACTGCCTCACTTTTTATAATACTGACGTTTGCCAGCCTGTGATACCTGGAGTCATTCTTGAATCCTTTTAAAAGATGGGAACAATGCTAGACATTTTTCAAACATCTCATTTTTTTTTTGCTTTAAGTAATGTATGGATTTTAGAGCTGTACTTTCACTTTTTATGTTTCACTTTTGCTCTGACTTCTTTTGTCTTTTAGTCACAAGCAACACGTAGCAAAGAAGAAGTATTTTCAAAGATAAGTTATATTTGCTTGAGGCCATAAAAAATACTAAAACATGACTGGCCTAAATGAGGTGATTTGTTACTTAAAATATTTCTTAACATTAATATGTAATTATGTGAAACTTTAGGAAAGCTCAATAACAACAGCTGTCAGAAATAGAATTGTTTCAGGAATAATTTCGGTAATATTTTCTTCATAAAAAGTCTCAAAAGGAATTAAATTATTTCAAAAATTGCAGAACATAATTTTAAAGGGCTTTTCATTGAAGAATTAATGTGAGGGTGATGACCATTTATCCCAGAGAATAGTGAATAGAAGGGTTTCATATTTAAAATTAATATTTTATCTGTCTCTTTCTGCCTGTTTCCTAATTCCATTTTTATCCACTTTGTTCTGTTTCTCTTTTCCTTCCCTACTCCTTAGGGTGGGAGGAAAGAGATTTGCTTTGATCTTTATTATATTTTGTAGGTTTTTCTTTTTTAAGTATAATTTTAGTTGCAGGACAGTGAAATGAGCATGCCTTGGATGTTCTCTAATATATCTAAAAGCTGCGTAGTAGCAGCTAATAATGCTCTGGACAAACATAATATTTTTGAAGTGAAAAAACTCTTAGGGACAACTTAGAGTTAAATTTTGCAGTGCTGAACTTAATGCTAACCAAAAGGGATTATATATGAGGATCAAAGGACAATTAAACTCCATTATTGTTCAATATTGAAAAAAAGAGAGTGTGTCAAGACTATACAGTTGAAATGCAGTTTCTAATGGCTGAAAAACATCTGCAAATCAGTTCCAAACATATAAAGATCCAGCATTTTCCTAGAATGCACTGAAAATTGATTTAGAATCAGAGAAACTTGACAGGTTTTATTTTAGCAGTTATCTAAACAGTCGTATTTCAGTTACCTGCAATTTTTAAAAATCTAAATAAATATATTTCTGTGGGGGAAAAACCGCTACTTCAGGTTTCAACTAGAAAAGGCAACAAGCTTTCTAGAAATTGTATCATGTCATGTAATGACCAATTAAAATAATTATTCCTTCTAATAGTTCAAACTATGCTACCTCATGAAGAACCAGCGAGTTTGTGAGAAAGTGGGCGATATGTGAGTACAGCTCAGCAGGGCAGTAGTGACACTGTGGTGACACCAGTCACCTAAGGGATTCTCCATGAATCTCAGGGTGTGTTATAAAGTAAATCCCAAGGATTGAGCACCCTGATCTAGGGAAAGATGCCTCTGCCCATTACTGGCAACTTGGACTGGGTGAGATTGAAAGGTTCCTTTTAACCCAAAGCATTCTATGGTTCTCTGAAAAAATAAACTTAATAAAGCAACATTTCTTAGATGCTGCCATTTCCACACCATCCAAGCATATGGAAAATTATATGCAAAAAAATCCCCCAGCATCTTCCAAGGATGCTGTGAGAAGTATCTCATGAACAGCTACAGCATTATTCTGGATATGACCAGTTACTGTATTTTCAAGACCTGCCTCTGTCTCATAGGACTGGGTGTCTCCACGGTATTTTTCCTGGTATCAGATTCCCAATCAGTCTTCAGAAGTGGCGTATCATGGTTCTGAGATGGTACTGAGAAAACACAGTGAAAATGTGGCTGCTTACACAGCATGTGCTTCTGAAGAGAACTGTGCTAGGGAACAGCATTCAGTCATTTTGCACCAGGAAATATACAATACAATAGTACAAAAGCACAGAATTTTTGTGCAGATTTTCCGGCATTTCAAAGCATTTGTAGATCTGATGCTGCAGAAGTGCAGCAAGAATATATTAAAATAAAATATTAATAAATGGGAGATTGAAAAATACTCTTTCTACTGTATGGAAATATGAAAAGTGAGACCCTGTGAATGCAGCCACTAAACCACACTGCATCATTACATTTTTCATTTTCAAGTGGGTACCAGGAGTACAGTCCCTTCTGGTACTGCTGCTCCTCCTGTTTTCTTTAAAAGCATTTGTGGGAAGAGGCCAATTTTCGAAACAAATTCTAGATAATTTATCCCTAATTTTTTGCATATACTTCTAAGAAATATGATCAAAGTCTGATACATGAATCTTTCAATAAGAAATTACAGTGCAAATCATCTTGCCAGAATAATTTTTTAAAAATAGAGAGTAAATAATCAGGAGATAATGTTCTAAAGAATGTAACACCACAGCAAAGTCATTCAAAAGACAAAGGTAATTTGATGAAAACTTTCTAATTGCTAGAAGGTATTTGGAAATGCTGGAAGATACCAACTACTCTTACAGGAGATAATGTAAGTAGTAAATAACAGAGTTTGTATTTTATCCAATTTGGCTTTTAACATTTGGAAATGGTTTACTTATACTGAGAAATAACGAAGGAACAAGAAAATTTCTTCCTTACCAACACAGGATATGCTGTTACCATCAATTTAGTTTATTAGAAGTCAGTCAATGTTAGAATTTTCCTCTGTCAAAAACTCAGAATTTTAAGATAAACTCTGTCCCAACATCTGTGTAGGTAAAGCCTAAAAGATGATCACTTCTAGAGTTTAGTTTCTGAGTTCCATCCCTTTAGATGATGTCTTGGACCAAATGCCTTCAGAACAGTCAACTTCAGCTATATGAAAACATGCTCCATGCATTCAGCTTAGCCAAACATGCTATTTGATACCTCATAGGAGAACTTTCGGTTTTGCAAATTTTGGAAAAGCTTTATAATGAATTTCAGTTGCAGAAATACCTTAGGCCAATATGGCTGTCCTCAAAGCACACTGCACCAGCACACAGTGCACAAGTCTAAAGTTTCTCCTAAAGCAAAGCTTATGACCCACGGCCTTATCAATAATACTAATTTCAATCTGACCTCCCTCTGCATGTAAATACAAAACCACCCTGTGAAAAGAATCGAGGAAACTTTCACATCATGCAGAATCCTTCATGCTGTATAGCCCTTCCAGTCACTTTTCAAAGCAGATGTAGATTCTCTCTTACTGTAGAAAAAAAAAGCACATGAATTCATTACCTCATTCTGGGGGATGGGGCGACAGGGAGGGCAGCTCCTCTCCTTCTCACAACCACTGTGACTCAAAATGAGGCCCTGAACACAGGTGAAACAAATAACTTCCAAACCATGCCCAAGAGGCTCTATAAGCAGTGTGCAGGAGGGTGCATTTCAATGCTAATAACATGCAGATTATATAAACACAGCCTTCCTATGTCTGACCTAAAGGGCCGTGATGAGAAAATAAAGACAAGAAACAGAAGAGAGCTGAGAGAGCTCAAGTATGTCAAAAGCATTTCTCTTAAAGGGCTTTCCTGTAATAAAGAGTATAATGGGAACCAAACAGCCTGGCGTAAGATAGAACAAACCCGAGGCTTTCCTGGGATAAAGCTCCCAGGAGGGAACAGCAAAAGCAGCGTATTCTCATGTCCAAAGACAATGCAGACCACTAATGATTCAAGGGCTGCAAAAGGAACAGAGTGTACAGAGTCTAAAAAGTTGTCCCAAATGACAAGCCCCATTTTTCTGAAAATAAAAAAATCTGTCATTTGAAAATTACCCAAAATATTTCTTTTTCAAATAAAAGAACGTGTATGGAATAACAAATAATAACAAATGCTGAGTTATAATGCTGTCTTTAAAATAGGCTGCAATACGCTGAGGCATCTTTATGAAGTATGGAAATTCCTCTCTTCAAAATCAGTTAGAAATAAATTGCATCAGAAAAGGCAGCAAATGATACATCCCTACAAACTCCAAATGTTGAATAATAAATTTTGATGGCAATGAAAGGGTTGAAGTGGGGATCTATTCTGACATTATGTTTTCCAGCTCAAATGTATTTATGTTCAAATTCCAGTGTGTGCTACTCATTGTTATGTTTGTAACTAACATTCAAACACCAGCTCTGTGTAATCAAAAAAGTTTGCTGTGAGACTGTCATTCTCACTTGGTTCTTACACTTCATCATTTCCACCAACTACCAGATACAGTAAGGCTGTACAAGTTATCATTATTCTCTGCAGTTCTATAAATTAATTTCCTATTCACAAGACAGAACTTGCATTGAGTCCAGTTGAGACTCAGAAAGGCAGATCTCAGGTGTAATATTTGAGCACACAATGAGGCAGAAGGGAATAGCTCTGATTTTTTTTCCAAAGGTCTGAGCTTGGAAGTACACCCAAGACCTTTATAAAGACCGTGATGGGCCACTTGAAAGCTTACAGAAAACAAGCACACCTGTGGATGTCCTACTGTACTGCACGGACACAAACACACGTAGCCGACCAGGCCGAGGAGCCAAAAAAGGAGAGCCAAAATGAGAGGCCAAAGGAGCCAAAGAGAGAGGGCAAAAAAGAGAGAGGGCAGAACCCTCTGACTTTATTTTCATATGTTCTTGGAAATCACCGTGGATTGGAGGTAGAAATTACCACCTCTTCAATCACACTGGTCAAGGAAAAAGTCCATCATTTTTCTCCACCTAGGAGAATGGAATGAAAACAACAAGGACAGTTAACAAAAACATAGATAGTTAGCAAAAACCATGGCCATGTTTACAGCAGCATACGTGAGAAAGTATCACAGCAAAGAGAAACACTGAAAAACTGCAAAACTCAGGACAACACACACCAGCATTCCAACCTATGCATCCTACCTTGTCTGAGAAAGGCAGCAGAAACGTCAGGACAACGTGAAAATGAGTTTCCATAGCTTCGTGATAAGCTGGATGCAAAATGAAAAAGTAAAAAGTCTGCCTTAGAAAAGAACACAGGATGATAGGATGCAGCCCTTTGAATTGCAACACTCTGGGCTTGATCCATGTCAGAGTGATCAAATCAATCAATTCTCACTGACCAAGTGAATTACAATTAAATATAACTACTTAACTAGACGTGTTGGGGGGGAGAGTAGCAGTTCTGACTAATATAGTACATATTACAGGACTAAACTGGGCCAAGAGTGGTGTTCCTTTGTGCAGATGGGTCCAGCGAGTTACTTCAGAATGAGGAGTACTGTACCCCTTAACAGATATTGTAAGCCAACAAGGAGGGATTCAAACTGAAATGTTAAAAATACCTGGAGTTCCTCGCAGGAGGAATTATCCACTATATACAAAGTACTTGGATTTCTCAACATTATTTGCTTTTAGAAATAATTTTGATTAGTTGAAAAGGAATTTTAAAATTTCATTTTATAGTCATATACTTGCAAAACGCAAGAATTACTCTAGTCATGAGTTATCAGCAAAATAAGTATAATTTGTACCTTTTTCCTTGTATCTCTCCTTTTTTTTTCTATATGACTCACAAGCTGTTTTAAAGCAACACCTCTGCAACGTGCCTGAGAATTAGTTTCAGATTTTTTATGCGGTATTATTTCAATCGTTTGATAATTTAAAGTAGTAGTTCAGAAGGGCACTATTTGTAAGAAAAAATATTATTTTAAGCATTAAAAAAAAAGGTTTCACATTAACAAAGCATACAGAACTAAAACCAGCAGACAAAATGATCAGCTCCCATTGATACTAATGTGAACACAGGTTAACTCTGTTCTAGGTTAGGGCATCATTTATGCCAGAGTTTTTACCTATTTGAAACAAGTGAATAATATTCAAATAACTGCATCTGAATATGAAATTATTGAGTCACTACTATAACTGACAATAGTAGAAGCATTATTAAAAGTGAATACTTTAAAAACCCATTTTATTTATACAAAGAAATCAAAATACACATCTTCACCTTTTTGGGCAGAACACTCTGGAAAATTGTTACAAAACGCCACAAGAAAAAATAAAGTTCCTGAGGCTCTCTGGAAAGGGCCATGGGTTTTTTTGGTTGGTTGGTTTTTGCTCATCTTTCTCTCAGATACCGTTTTAGGACAGCTTGAGAGCTTTACTTGGAGAAAAGAGGATTGTGGGACAAAGGACCATACACAGTCATCTCCATATTTCCACACATGGGTATAAGGCAAATATAAGAGGGAAATAAATTATTTATATATTGGTATGTATTTAAAAAAATATTTGGTTTATTTCATGTTTACCACAAATACCTTTCCATTGTTCCTACTGAAAATAAGAGAATTTGAAGCTGCTCACACTATACATGGTTAATGTGTTTCTTCACAACTAAAATTTACTTCTCTAGCCACGGCTCAGAGTGGCATACAGGAAATCATTAAGAAGTATTTGACTGCTTTCCAGCATGTTTACACGAGCTAATTTTATAGCATACCTGCAAAGATGGAAGAAGCCAAAGAATTATTGCTGCTAGCTATTTTTAATACAATGTAGTCAGCAGATAATTGTGTTTGCCTTAATGTTAACTAATGCCCCTCCTACTGTGTTTTAAAAGGAAGTGGATCAGCAGGAAACATTTAATTTACAGCAGCTTCTTGCTGTTTATGTGAAAATCAGCTACCAGAATACCAAATGGTTATTTTATGTATATTTATTTCTCCCTTATTGACAAAAATTCCTCTTTTAGAAGAAAACTGACACATCAAGAAACAGGGAGAAATATTTTAAAAATACATGAAATGTCAAAAGTTCAGTAGTTTTTTTACATATTGTAGTCTCTGCTCAGACTGTTTCAGAGTATTAAGGATATTTGTGAAAATGTGTCCCTGAAAGCTGTAGCTAAGGAAACACAGTTGTAGTCAACAATTCTATATCCTTAAAGTTAACACTATTAATCACTTTCAATGTCACTACCAAGAATGCTCAGCAAGAAATCTGAAAAGCAAAAGCAGAAGGTTTTTTGAATTCTGTTTTAATTATTTTAGGATGTTTTCTTTCGCTTTCTTTTGGGGAACCTGACTTAATTTCTTTTTGTCTGATTGACAGTAAATATCTTCATAAAAACCACCTATAGATGCGCTTACACAAAATTCCATACAAATATTTTCAAGGATTTTTCAAATCAACCCACAGCCTGTTGGGAATGCCAAAGAAGAAAACAGGGAAATAAAACAAATAGTTGCCATTTAGCCTCTAGTATAATTTTAATATTACACTGAAGGGTTATTTCACTCAGTCTTATTTTCTTACGCTTTTAGGTACTGCAGCTCGCAGTCACTTAATAGGCTTATCTATCAAAACCACATACTCTAAAACTGGTTGTGAAGCCTAGTGTTTTTAAGGAATTTTTAGTGCAGTTGAGAATGGAATTTGGTCAAATATCTACTTTAATTTCCTGGGTTTGCCTGTCAACTCTATCCCTGGAAAGCACAGGGATATGTAGCAAAACCAGAACTGGCCAAAGAAAATGATACAAGTGGTGGAGAAGGTTTACACAGGAACAGCTGGAACTCCACTTGGAATCAGTATGGCAAAACAACGGGTGAATACTTACTTGTGTAAAATTGGGGACAAGAAAGCCTCAGACAGATACTGAAATCACTTCTGTGATTCTTGTTTGTCGCACTGTTTGGACACAAAGAAAACACATGCACTTGACCAGGTTGAGGAGCAAGGAGAGAGCCAAGAGAGAGGGCAGAACTTTCTGACTTTTATTTATATGTTCTTAGAAATCACCGTGGATTGGAGGTAGAAATTACCACTTCTCAATCACACTGGTCAAAAGAAAAATCTATTACATGTCTCCACCTAAGAGAATGAAATGAAAACAACAAAGACAGTTAACAAAAACATGGCCATGTTTACAACAGCATGCGTGAGAAAGTACTACAGCAAAGAGAAACATTGAAAAACTGCAAAACTCAAGACAACACTTGTTCATTTCAAAAACACTTTTATAACTCACAGCATAGTTGAGGTTCAGGTTCCTAAGTTTCACTGATTTGGCCTCCTAGAAACAGAACATAGAGGACTTCATGTCTAGACAAGGTAAGAGCAAAGCAAGTCCAGCTCCTCTTCCCTCAGCCCTGCTCCTCGTTTTCCACTCCTGTCCTTCCCAAGTGCTCTGCAGTTTATCTGGAGATGAGTTTGGCTGGGAACTATAGCACGGCTTTTTTAGCCTCATTCTTTTCCAACAGATATAGATTTAAAACTCTTTAAATTTCATAGCTCTGAGTGGAGTTTTTTTCACACCACACAGTTTATAAAATAATTAACTAAACTAACTGATCACCCAAGATGCTGCACATACAATGTGTGGCATGAGAATATCACAGAACCCAACAGAACCTTTCTGCTTTGGAAGATCCAAATGGCACCGTTTATTTATATCTTGGTTCACCTGGTTTTAAACTGAAATTAGTCCAACAGAACCATCTCAGCCAAACAGTGTGAGGCAAAGCAAATGCTGTAATCTCTCCTTACACAATACTTAATAAAACAATAAGGTAGGCCAGCAGGATAGCAAACCACCCTGTGTTCCGGTGCCAAAATGAAAACTATCACTTACACTGAAACACTAAGGACGTGGCTGCTGAAAATTGGGGTTTTGCTTTTTGTTGTCATTTATATTATTTTGAAATTATTAGAAATAAAATGTGCTATGGCAGTAACAAATTGGTTTTTTCTTACACAGCTTATATATACTTATTGTAACTATAGTCATAACATTACAATTGTCATCATTTGAGGATATTAAAAAAATAATAAAACCAAACAAACCAAACACTCTAAGAAGAAAATCTCTTTTTTTGGCAAAATAATACAGCTGGAAGGAAAAAAAAAGCACTACCAGGAAAGCTGGGCCTGAAGTATACAGCTGACTTGACTGCTAGAATATTGCTATATCAGAAACAAACTCTTTTCTCCTCATAGAGAAATTATTAAACATTTCACATGTGTTATATGCTTGTTGTATAAAAGTAATTTATGATGAGACAGCCCTCATAAATGAGGACTTCCATGTGTCTTACCTCCCCACAGGAACTGTTTCAACAGAGCATTTTAATAAAACTTAAAACTTAGTTGTGTCTTATCCCTTGCCTTATACATAAACCATCAAGGTTTCTTTTCTTTTCTCAAGTTTTCTCTCTCATTCCCCAAATCTCATGAATTTCAGATATTACCCACCCTGTCAGAAACGTCTTTGGGCATTTGCAGACACTCACAAGAGAAATTCAGTCGTCACCCATACTTGTTTTTCAAATGCCTAGAAGGACAAGAAGCGCTGAGGTTTATACTGAGAAATTCTATCAAATTTAAATGCGTTCCTGTTCTCAGGGTCTGTTTACTGCGAGTCTTCAGCCACTCCAATGTTACCGGTTATAACAAGAATTATTGCTTTCCCTTCTTACGGTACTAACAATTACATAGTTAGAAGAGTCTGCTTTACGTGTCATTATAACTTATCTGATTCTCTCAGCCTTGCAATATTGTTCTGTTAAGTTCTATTGTGAGTGCAGCCAGTCTGCAAACCCTTTACTTATCAGTAATACTGTATTCAACAACCCCAGCTCTTGTGTTCACATGTAATTTAAGAAATAGCAATTTAAATATTTTCAACATGTAAGTTTAACTTATTTCAAGGTGATACTAATTTTATGCCTTTTTAACATTTTTTTTCACAATAAGTTTGAACTCTTTGCAAGTTCAAGTGAACAAGGAGTCCCGTCCAGTAGTATGTAAAGTCCTGCACTCATTTAATAAGAAATTTTTATCAAATCATTCTGTGTGAAGAACAATCGTGGTTAATTAAGAGCTGCAGAAACTGCTATGATAAATTTCAGGTTTGGATTGAGAGTTGTTCTAATAAATTGCGCAGTTTTTAAAAAGAAATTATCTAAGAAAGGTGATACCAATATGCCAATTATTTTTAAAGCATCTATGCTGAGAATATACATCAGATGAACTAATATGCTTTAGTCCTGGCTGCTGTAGATTTCCACTAAACATTTTTCTATAGGGCAAAATGGTGCACTGAAAATCTGCTGTAGCAATATGCTATGATTTAGCAAGTTCAACATTTAAAAGTGGAGTAGGTAGTATCCCTGTAGCCTCTGCTAGATCACTGTAAAACCCACCAATCTGGCATGATTTAAAATGACACATAAAAGCTGCTGTGAATAGAACAGCAACAGGACTACAATTTTAAAGTTATATAATGTACATTATACAGAAAAACTCACATATCTTCGGCATTAAAATAATTTTCTTTTTTTATAGCTATTTCCACTTCAACTCAGAACACGAAGCTTTCTAAATCTTCTGTTTAAAGACTAACATAATTCAGTATTCATCCTGGACATCTGCTCTAACAGACAAATCCAGATGAACTTTGTACTTTTGCTTCAAATTTGCCCTTACAGAAAGAAATTATGTAATGGTATAATATTATGCTTCACCTCATCATTTTTCAAACATCAAGTAAATGTTTCCTAAACCCCTTGTACGTTCAAATAGATGATCATCAGTCTCCTGGACCAAAATGCTCCAGATAAAAAAAATTACAGAATTCCCAGCATGGATTAAGTACCACAGTGCCCATTTATGCTTTCATTACTTAGAAGGCCAAGGCAGGCTTTTCCACTAAGATTCTGCATCATATTTTAATGTTCTTGAATCAGGTGCCAAGCAAAAAATTAGTATAATTGTTATGGAACACCTAAGAATACTGTATTGTCTTTATACAATTCTGTAAAACCCAGTTGATTTCCTGTCCTTAGATCCTCAAGATTCATGACAATTCATCAGTTTCAGCTTTCTTCTGGAAACTACTGATACATTTTTCTCAGAAGAGTACACTAATTAAATAAATTTTATATTGGAAGTGTTGTAGATGAGAATCTATTAATCCAACTGTCAAAGACTGCTTATCCATTTTTATCTTGATGATCTAGGTTAAGATTTCTCTTAAAAGTCACAGTTAATTCAGTCTTCTGAATTTTATTTTGTGCACAATGACAATAATATTACCACAATAATCAGTAGTTCTATGCTTGTAAAGTGAAAATGTTCCTAAGCTAAAATGAACACACAAAAAACCCCTCTATGTTTATCTCTCCATTGATGTTTATTTTTCCTCAAGTCATGCTAACTTTTAAATTGTTCAAGTAACTCATAAACAAGTGAAATGACATGGGAAAAAAGATGAAAGCGATATAATGAAATATTTTAAGATGCAATATTTTTAAGCTGACTCATTTTTATTTCCTATTTCCTCTATCAGTTTGATAAAAACCCTCTTCCTTAATTATTTACTAATTAATGAAGTCTGAAGAGAATACAGAAGGTTATATAATTTTCCTTTTATTCACATTGCATGGTAAATATAAAGCATAGAACTTAGACCATTTTTATTATAAAAACCCCAGAGATCCTCATGCCAGAGTCACTTCAAGCACTGGCCCATCTACTCCTGCACTTTGTGTAACTAATAAAATCAGCACCATTGCTATTCTCTATGTCTTCCCATCTTTCTTAATGAATTTTTGTCTGTTTCCACAAAACTTGGCTCAAAAAACCCCCAATACTTCCCTGTCTACAACTGGTTTCTCACATACAACAGAAGTGCAGCATTTTGCCTTTTTAAGTGGCTACCAATATTCAGCATATGGGGGTTTTTTATTCTTAGTTCTCACAGCACAAAGAAAGCAATGCTCATTTGAAAACAGACGGACTAGGAATTAATTCAAGCTCAAATAATCTTGACTAAATAACAAACTCTCTTGTACTATAAAAGTAAGATACCATTTCCAACACTTTATAACTATAAAATGCCATAATTTGCAGATTATCAAGGCAGGAGGGCAAGCAGATTTCATTTTGTAAGGGCTTTTCCTCCTAAGTATAGAAAATGAAGATAAGTGCATCGTACGTGGCAAGCTGAGAGGGGAGGTTAATGTTATTTCTGTTCTTTTGCATGTTTGAGGGACTTATTTTATGTATCAGAATTTTAAAAAAGAAGCAGAAAAATATCAAGGCCAAAAGGGACTACAACTAAATTAGCATGACCACACTTCCTCTGCAGGTCAAAGGATCTCCTGTTATTACATCAAAACGAAATGTCTTTGTAAAGATTCCAAGTAATGACAATCTAAATCATGCGTCCCAAAGGTTAGTTACCCTCATTGGTAAAAGATATGCACCCTATTTATTAGTCTGGATTTGTCTCCATTCAGTTCCGAGCTTCTGGACCTTATTACATTCCTTACTGTTTAAGGCCATCAAATACTAGAAATCTCATTTTCATGCACCTATTTGTGGACTCTGATCAAATTACATCTGAATCCTCACTCAAACATATTGGACAGGTTGAGCTTTCTCAGCCTCTCATTATAACTCACATTACAAGAAGCCCACAAACATTCTTACAGCTATTTCTGAATATTTTTTCAATAACTTTTCTTTTTTGAAATATAGCAACCATAACTGAAAATAATATTACAGGAATAGTCTAACTTACGCCATTTGCTAATGTTGTCCTACTTCTCTATTGCTGTACCTATTTTATGTCAGCAAACAGTACAGAAAAAAAGTGGTCTGCACACCTGAACACATTACTCTGACTACAAAAATTTTAAAACAACTTCCGAAGAAAATAACCCATTAAATATATGAAGGTAAATGGAAAATGAGATAAAATGACATGACTAGGAAAGCAATCCTGCTAGAATGACTGGATATCTTTAATAAAGGAGCAAATTTTATGGACAAATAAAAAGTAGAGATAGTATTTATCTAGATCTCTCTAATACTCTACATAAAAAGTTTTACATGAAATTGGGGTTATTGCTGCAATTGTAAGAAGTAAGGAACTGGCCGTGGAGGAGATGTCAACTCCTGTGTGCCAGACCTCTGCCCAAGAGCGAGGTTAGTCATGGAGCTCCTCAAAGATCATCTTGGAGAACCATCTTATTAAATATTTTTAAAACTGTCTGGCATAAAAAGTAGGAGTGATGTCAGTGCCTCCTAACCATGTGTCAATGCAGAGAACTGAACTAGGATAAAGGAAAATCTGGGTGACCCGGGGACTGGAGTAATAGAAGTGTCACGACATTTAATAATACCAAGTATGAGGTTGGGGCACAGGCTCGGTTCTCAAGGCTTCTTAGCCGTGTATACCAAATTGGATTTTGATGCCCTCAAGGAGAGGATAAAATTACTTATTTTCTCAACATGAACAAGCTTCAAAACTATATTTTGTGGTGGTGACAGAGGAACCAAGACAGGAACATCCTCCCTGGGAAGTTTGTGTTGCTAAGCTAAGCGACATCCCCACCACCAATAACAAACAGTCCTGGTCCTGCTGCCTGCTGCAGAACCCTCTCCCTGTCCCGGGGCTGGGGCCATGCACCCTGTCTGAGCAGAACAAGGAAAGGTCACCGGCAGAGGCAGAGAAGGGAAACGTACACATCCCAGGTGGAAAGAACTTCCAGTTCCTGCATCAGATAGCCAGGATCCCAGTTTGCTCTGTGCTCACCTCTCTCAAAGGCCAAATCCTCCCAGAACGCTGTGTTGTCTCCAGTCTGGAGAAATTAAGAGGAGGGGACAAAGGCCACAACTGAGTAAAGCTTCCCAGTCCCATTAATAGGTGGATAAGAGACCTAAACCACCCAGCCCCGTTAGAAGCAGGGACTTAAATCCATCTTCCACTCCCCCACGCCGAAATGAACTCCTTTCTCTTTAGCTATCCCTTCTCTTTAGCTATCCCCTCTAGCGGCCAAGTTGACAGTGTTGGGGAGGAGGTGTGAGCAGGAGGGGACACGTACACAGCCAGCAGAGCAGCAGTCACATGGAATTAATGCTGGTGTGATCTTGGCACCCTGAGCTGCTAAGAGAGGATGAAATATGGGAGCAATTCTGTACCACGATGATTCTGCAGACACGTCAGTCTGTCATCATACACAACTATCTATGCCTAAATCTAGTTCTGTCACAGATCCTCAGAAACTAATACACTGAAAACCTATTAGGGAAATGAAGATCATAACATGTTAGTCAGTCTCAGGACAACTGAGCCACCAATGTGATGCAACCCTACAAGGAAAACATGACCTTAAATCAGACATGATCATTTCAGCAGAGTAAGAGCAGTCTTTATGCTATTTTACATTGCACTAATGAGCCCCTATGTATACAGCCATGCAGAATTATGGCAACTTATATTAAAGAGAAATTATTCAAACTGGGACACGTGTGGAGAACTGTTACCAGGATGATCAGAGAATGGAAATTTCCCTGTTTTGTAAGAACTAAGTAAAAGAAAGTGATAGCACACTACCTTCTTTCCTTACCTCCAATTCCACCATGGTTTGTTTTCGCTTCTGCATCACCTGCACCTTTCTACCAGCCCAAATGCTCCTGTAGCTGTGTGAACTGGGTCAAGGAACTAATAATCAGTAAAAAGCTTTCAATCGTCAGCTTCCTGATGTGATTTCTTTTCTGAGTATGTAAACCTATGCTGGCACACAGAAAATAAGGCCTGAAGCTGAGGTAAGAGTAACAACGCCAACTTACGATGCAAGTGCAGATCACTGTTTGCTAAAAAACGCGTTGAACATAGATGTTCAAACATCAGGACAACACAGGCTTGAAGAAAATGGTTATACATCTATTAGGAACCACTTCAGACTGCAAATCAGAAATTTTAGCTGTCACAAAGTTGTAGTTGTAATTACAGGGACAAAGGCATAACCTGTTCTTACAGTACAGCTACCTTGTGCTAGCACTTTAGAAGTTCCTTTTCAATCCCATATTTAACAATTGTTACATATGTTTGATGATAAGTATGCATTTTATTGTGTTGGAGTGTAGTGTATTTTTTAATTATGTTTCAGGAAATCAAAGATTAGTCAATTAATAAATTAAAAAATAGTCATTAATAATGAAAAAAGTAGTATCACTTGTACAAACTGTCACATCTGGAAATGCTACTAATAGTAGTATTTACTAGTAAAGGCAAAAGAGACTTCAGACAGAGTGTAATTTCTCTAAAATTCCAAAATATTCCAACAGCTTTTTTCAAAGAATTACCTCCTCTGTGTGGTGTAAGACTTTCACATGTGCCTTGTACACCCTGAAACCCATTACAATACTTGTGACATGATTTTTAACAGAGTTTGGTGTTTAGTATTTTAGGGTTTTTGAAACTTGCCCAGCTGTTTATATGTTTAAAGCCATTATTTGGCTGCGAAAAGGCAAAGAATGCAAAAAAATATATATGTAGTTAAAATAATTTTTTTTAAATAGTGAAAAAACTCCCAAATTTAGGTAATCTGTTTTCATGGATGTTAAGTGGGAGTTTAATCTTAGAGGGAAAAAAAAGGAGGCACTGTCCAAAATCTTTGATGCCAGTTCTGAACACGGTTAGAGCTGTTGATTTTACATGAGAAACTTGACAAACTGTGGAGTCTTGAGACACATCAACCTGCAGGAATCAGATCATATTTAAACATACATGGTAACTCTTGCTCTTCATACCAATGAGTTGTACTGTGGCAGCTCCTTTGGGGTCTCTGCTGGGAGCAATGAACGTGCTTTGCTTTGCTTTGCTTGTTTGTTTTCACATTCTTTGCACTGAAGAAGTGACTTTGGGAATTAGTTTTCCAACAACTTGAGACTGACTATTAGATACAAGAAACGTGCCTTGATACCATTTTCAAGAAATTCTAACACATTTAATTAAATTGAGGCATATTTCAAGGGTTAGCTGAATTACACTCTTCGACATAATTTACACAAACAAAATATTTTACATGTCACTTGTTAAATAACATTCAGACCACGTAAGTCTGAACTATGTCTAAACACTTCCAAAACCCCTAACAAGTTTCCAGATTTTACACCTGATCCTGCTTTCTTTCCCCTCAGAATATGCCCCCTTTGCGCCTCACAGTTCTACACTGGTACACTCGAAATATCTACTTTTAAAATACAGAATAATATGCACAAAAGAACATGAGAAAAAAACTGAGAAATATGCAAAAACCAGTAATATGAGAGAAATTCAAAACTCAAATAGTATTTACAAATTCAATTGCTTTTGTGATACCTTAAAACACATTATTACAATCTTCTAGGTATGCTTTAAAAATTAAATTTTATTCTGTCCTAAAGAGCATCAGAGCTGTTGTGACGGAGGGGTTCCAGTTGTTTTCTCAAAGTACTCTAAGAGCTACAAGTCTAAAATTGGTTGACAGAAAAAAAAAAAACCATGGGTAAGAGCTGCAAAAACTATGAACATAACACCTTGCTTATCATCGCTTTCAATCAGAACATTAGAGATTTATATTTTACAACAAATTTTATATGAGATCTCACTCTTCGCTTAAACATCGCTACCACCTGTTTGATCCTCTAGTACTGCCAAAAACCATTTCAAAACCAATCCAGGCAGAAGTCAAATACATCTGACAAACAAAATAAATTACGTAATACTGGTTGTTTATAAGATATATGTACTCCTTACCTTTGAAATATTAATACAGCAGTTGTAATTAATTTATTATGTCACACTAAAAACCAGTATAATAAAATTTCAGCACACTTTTCAAATTACTTCCATTTTAGATATGTAGATCAGTGGTCTCTGTTTTTAT
Organism: Pomatostomus ruficeps; assembly: GCA_013400735.1. Lineage (NCBI taxonomy): Eukaryota > Metazoa > Chordata > Aves > Passeriformes > Timaliidae > Pomatostomus > Pomatostomus ruficeps. The sequence continues at coordinate 79,860 of VYZT01030689.1, read as the reverse complement.
TATTTTTAATGAAGAGCAAACAACATACCATTATTAAATGACATATAATAAAAATATTTTTTGCCTGTCTCCTTCATTGTTAAAATATCACCTTCGAAGGGACACATGTTCATTGTTTGGAAAATCCTGCTAGGTACCAAACTACTCACAGCCACTTGTCATCACCGAAAATGTCAGCAAATTTGCAACACTTGTCTTTTTGTAAAAGAAAAATTTATCAAGTTTGACAATGCTTTTAAGCACTTTGCCAGAAATTATCCAGAGAACGAACCTCTGTGTGGCGCCAGGGATTTTCATGGCCCATCCCCATCTCACGACAGAGTCTGGTAAAGATGCCACTGTTTGAAGGGCTTTTACATTTAGAGCAGTAACTGTCCTAATATTGGTTTCTTCAAATCTTCAGCAGTGCCTTCTGTGCAGCTTTCAACAGTATTTACTGACAAACAAGTGCATTTTAGATTGCTGCTACATTGTTTTACCTGTGCTATTTCAGTGATTTTTATCATCGTGGGAATAACAATTGTTTCCCCTATGGCAGGTGGCCTTTTGCTATTACCTATGAAACTTTTGGGTTTTTATCATTAAGTTTTGCCAAGTACTAGATTGAGCAGTATGACTGAAAACATCACTGAAGAAAATTTTTGAAGGTCTGTCTTAATGTTTTGAGTGCATAGTTTTCTAAACATCTTGCAATGTGGCTTCATACTACCATTAGTTGATATCTCAAGACACAATACACATTTTTGGTGAAATTCATTAACAGCAGTGGATGTCAATTCACAGAATCACAGAATGATAGTTCCAAACCCCCTGCCATAGGCAAGGACAACTTTACTAGCTCAGGCTGCTCAGACCTTCATCCAGCCTGGCCAGGAATGAGGGATCCACAACTTCTCTGGGCAACCTGTTCCAGTGCCTTGCCATCCTGACAGTGAAAAAATTCTTCTTAATATCTAATCTAAACCTACCTTCTTTCAGTTTTAAGCCATTCCCCTTTGCCCCCTTTTAAAAAGTCCCTCTCCGTTTTTCTTTTATGTTCTCTTCAGGTACTGGAAGGCCACAATTAAGTCGTCCTGAAACCTTCTCTTTTCCAGGCTGAACAAACCAAATCCTCTCCACCTTTCCTCACAGGATAGTTCAGTCTTGATAATTTCTAATGCATTTGATCAACTTATTGTCAGATCCAATCAGATCACCATTGGTTTTGATGTCATGTGGCTGGCAAAGAATTCACACTTGGAACAGAAGCATCAGCTCTACCATTTTCTTGCTCCCTGCTTGTGCGCAGTATTATCATCAATGACAGTTTCTTTACAGGAATATTTTTAAGCCACTTGTCCCTTTTGTGAGGGTTAATGTAATCAAAACTGGGTAATACAATCTGTAAATCCAGTTAAGCAGGCACATGGAAATGACAATTTAGACAATACACTGAAAACAAGTAAGTGAGGGCACCACTGTCAACCCCTCTGCATTGTGGAACACCCATCTCCCCCAGGATACCTCGTATGCCGTACCTGAGGTGACCATCTGCCCAAATGAGGGCAGGAGTTTTGTTTTGGGATTTTTCCCTTCTTTAAAGTCAGACTCTTTGAAGGAGCTACCACTGGAGGAAGTATGAGCAATGTGACCAGATGGGGAATAAACAACAGCAACAAAGAGACCACGTTGCTGGTGGTGTCTGTTAATCTGAATTTCTACTGAAGGGAGAGGAATTTTCCCAGTAGGACCTAATAAATCTGAACAATTTGAACAGCTAAGGACTGGGTTGTGTGTCTGAGTGTTGGCTCCATCAAACTCTGAGATGCCATCCAGGTGAGCTCTCAGTTATTTGTGATCCTGTGACTTCCTTCTCTGACCCTCTTAATACCTGCCTAATTCTGTTTCCCACTCCCAACCAGTCTGCCTGCCTGCTTCTTGAAATAAACTCTTATCTTGCCCTTCTATTTAGTATATATTTTGATTCTGCGGCTTCTTCATACCAAGTCTGACTCCTGAGTATGCTTTCACTTTCTTGCCCTTTTTTTTTCCTAAGATTCTCTGTGTTAGTCCTAATTTCTGCTTCAACTTTGGCTCCCCTTAGTTTTTTTCCTGCCTTGATTCTATTCTAGCAGCAATCACTGAGCCCGGTTGCCTATTTATAGTACCTACCTACTGATGGCAGTTGTTTGATACTGTGTGGAAGTTGACAGCATGAATCAAGAAATGAAACTTTCACAACTCTAAACAGGCATGTTTAGAGCTGTTGCTTGAAAGCAGCACCAAAACAAATTGAACACTGCTGCAATTTTCTATATATTTACTGAAACATGAAAGCTCTCTGGGCATCTCTAGGAAATCCAGTGTAGATCTCTTTCTTCCACTATAGACACTGTTCAACCCTCATGATGTGTCATTCAGGGAGCATCAGGCCTCTGCCTAACAATAAAGTTTCAGTGGGTAGAGTGACTTGTGTGCTGTGACATTACCTCAGCTAAAATGTGGATTATTTTCCTACCGTTTCTAAATTAATAAGATGTTACTGATGAAAACTAGTGATTCTGAATCTGAAAAAAATAAAGCATAAAAGAGAATATAATTTAAAATTAACCTTCTTAGTAACTATTTCTAAATTTCATGCAAGTCCCATGTATTAGGACTAAAGTCTTCAATATTAGACATCACTTTAATAAAACAATAATAAAATCTACACTTTTAACTGACATACAAAAATAGAAGACTTCTAGATTCAAAATCTACTTTATGGCTTCTGTTCAAATCTCATGTTCTTTTGAGATTTCTGGTTTCATAGCTTTAAGGAAACCCAGCTGAAACTCTCTGTATTGGTAAAAGAGCACTGAGCTGAAACTTCTGATTGAAAAATCTTCCATGAAGAATCAGATGTTTTTGGGGATCATGCTTTTCACTTTTTGACAAGTAAAGAAAGTGAATGCCTGTAAGTTTTTGGCTTCTAAACTTAAGCAACTATTCACGTCTGAAAACAGAGATAGTCTTCAACATATTCATAGCGCTCTTGGATTTTGCCATACCCACGTACCAGGATTTGCATCTAAAGATACCCAGCACTGCTCAAATGAAGTGGAAAGGCCACTACAAAAATATGGACCCTTGGACTTTGTATTTTTTGGACTACATTACAACTTGACAGTTCCTACTCAACATGACATTTGCCTTGATTGGGACATAGATCTACCACAGTGGACCAGACACACAACTGTTGGACACTAATGCAAGTTCCATTAAAGCCTTCTGAGAGTAGCATTTTCAGAATAAATGTTGATGCTTTCCTGTTATTCAAGACCTTTCCCCTCAGAATCCCAAACAAAATCTATGTCTTCTGCTCCATACCACTTTTTAGGGTGGAACTCCCCATGAACTGCAGCTTTCCAGAAAATGATGAGAAATAAATCAGCACCGTAAGAGTGTTTTGAAACTGGAGAGGCTCAGTCAATGGGAGAATAAATTTCTTGAGCATATCTTATTGAAGCAAATTTATAATGAAGGGTTACTTCCATATATTCTTGTGCGTGGAATTAGCATCCTTCGATTATAAGCTTACAAAATCCTTAGCAAATCTCAGGGTCACGGAAATGAGCATTTAAAACTTAAATGTTTGTCTTAAATCCTATTTCCAATATTGTAAACTGGCAGAATCAACTGGAAATTAACTTTTCCCCAGCTTAATTTCAACTTTCTTTTTACTTTCGAGCAAGGAGACAATAGGAAGGATGGGAATTCCTCCTCTGGTGGCATTGTTCTTGAAAGCATTCATAAACAATGACTTCTGAGAGTGAAGTGACCACACACTGAGTTAAATCTCTTCGACTGTGATGTTACCTTGAGCTAAGTAACCTTTGATGCAAAAGACGTAGTGGCAGAAAATTTGTGGTGATAATTCTTAGACAACCACCACTCTTAACAAGGAAAGCACATTCCTTCAAAGACCTCAGTAGATGTTATGGTAACAGACACCCTGCACAGAACATAAGGAGGTATAAGCTGTTCTCCAGTTAAACACTGGGAAGAAGTATTAAACAAAAGACAAAGCATCATATTTAAGCAGAATTTCTGGTTAAGGTGTTGACTACTGGAGAAGAGACATACACTTTCTCATAGCTACTCCACATATTTTGATTTGTGCTTCTGCAGTTAAGGCAATAGTATGGAGAGTAATGCAAATCCAGGACATGAACTTCAATCAGACTTATCGGTGAAGATGCACCAGCTAGGTATGTGGATAATATCTGGATAACCCACCAAGTTTGTCAGGAAGATAGGCTAGAATAATGCCTTATGAGAGCCAACATGTCCCCTTCTTAAGGAAAGTCAAACTGATACTTCAATTTTATGAGCACTCCATCCAGATAGAATAATGTCGGTAGTAATTAATATTTTTCGAAGTTTGATATTTTTGAAGCATTGGGAAAATTAAATGATGCACACAGGTTGATGCTAAATGAGCCTTCAGGATTTCAGAAGTTGAACTATTCACCCAAAACCCAGAAAAAAAACCCCACTTTCAGAGCACAGGGATCAAACACAATTCCAAAGAAAAACCAAACCAACAAACCCACCAAACAAAAAACACACAGAAAAGTACTGCCATTTTTCCTTCCAAAATAACTTGCAACAAAAAATAATCTTCCTATTCTATTGCTTTTTCTGAACATTGAAATTGTGTAACTGGGATAGAGAATGCCGTGGCTGAGGAAACATCCCTAATGAGAGTGGAAAGGCTGTACCAGATGAGTTTTAGGATGCAGAGCTGGAATGCTGGTACTGGTATGGAGAAAATAGATCTATGCAGTGCTGCTGAGTCACTGCTTTGTAAAACCACTGTTCTTCAAAGATCCTTCAGATGATGGGAATACTGAATCACATCTTATCATAGACAATGAATATAGATGTAAAGATTATTACTTCCACTCAAACTCCCTGAAGAAGTCTGGAAGTATCTTGACAAAGAAATCAGGTTAATACAACCTTGAATTTCTGAAAGGCACTTAGTTCCTCACTTGTCTTAAGACAAGTAAGAATGTCATGGTATATGGATCCTCAGATGACTAAGCCAATGATAAAACCAAAAAAAATGGGTAAAAGCATATTTGGTCTGTTTTCGCAGCAATGGCATTTCAATAATGGAATCTAAAATTGGTCTCTGCTTGGCCTTTTTTTGTGCAACATGTGCATGAATTATCTGAAAAAGTGAGTAAACACCAAGGGGAATCTCTAAGTATGCTCCTATGTTGATACTAACTTGTTCCAGAAAGAGGAAAGGCAGGGTGATAAGCAACTGAAAAAAACACCACCAACAAACCAACTAAAAATTAGCAAAAAACCTCACACAACTTTCTAGTCCTGACTGGGCAATAAAATGGCAGATGAAATACAGGGTAAATTAAAACTTAAAAGTGATTAATATGTGAAAAAAAAAAATACCATTATAAATATGACGAGCTCCAAACTGAAAATTGACACTTAAACATGACCTTGCAGTTATGACAACTCTGAGAAAATGTTGGTTCGATGTTCAGGAGCAACCAAAAAAGAAAATCAAGTATTTGGAATTACTACGATGGATCAGAGGAAAACATCACCCATCCACCACATGATTTCAGAAAGCTCCCAAATCCTATAGGCTGCATGCTTTTTTGTTCCACAAGAAGAAGACAGAACAAAAAAGAGAGAGGTAATAAGGAATCGAGGGACTTTCAAGCACCACGACGTAAGGTAGAATTCCTTACCTTAGAAAAGTGATGGCTGACAAGGTCGTAAAATGGAGATACGCTAAATCTTGACTGGTATGGAGAAAGAGAAGAGGTTTTTTATTATTTCCTATTTAACTATGTTTTCACAAAAATACAGATTTGCAATATCAGGGGAAGCTGTTGCTTNAGAAGAGGTTTTTTATTATTTCCTATTTAACTATGTTTTCACAAAAATACAGATTTGCAATAAACCCAGAAGCTGTTGCTTAAAGGAGAAAAGCAAAACAGTAAAGCTGTGAAGGAAGTCCGAATGAATGCTTGTCACAGGACAGACAAAGTATTTTGACTACCGGGTTAGCAAACGATAAAGGCAGCTGAAGCCAGAAATACTTGCCATCAGGAGATAACTACTTTTCCGAAGACAGTGTTGGGAGGGGGCGGCGTGCGATGCTCGGGACCAGGGCAGGGAAGGCAGTCGCTGAGTGGAGCCGGGTTCCACAGCCACAGCTGGGCTCTGACATCTCGTGGTGACACAGTGAGAGTGCAGCCCGCAGGACCGCGCTGCAGAGCTCCGGTTGTTCGGCTCTCGGTATTAAAAGCAGAGACCCCGAAGACGTGATCAGTGATGGGGGGCAGGCGGAGTAAAATCAGAAGTGTACACCACTTATAGGCTCTCTAAACAGAAATGGGCATTTTTCTAAAATTTAAGAAGTGAGGTTATTAGTGATTTATGAAAGAAAAAGTTGACTCAAATGCTGTTCTACCATTACAACAGACATGTTTTCATTAACACTGTTAAATGCAACTTCAATTATTGAGGAAAACAGACCAAAATTTAAGCCTAATCTGAATTTTAAAAAAAATCACATACCACCTGAATAATGCACCCTCAGCTGTGAATGGAACTGGATTCGAGTTCAGCACATGCATACTGTATGATCCTAGTAGAACCAAGGACATGGAATCTTAAAGACCCATGCCTCAGAAACATTTCTCCTTATTTGAAAATCATACTGGAATGCAACTTCCTCCTAACGCTTGTTTTGGCTCTGTGCATCTTTTCAGAGCAACTCAGCTCATCATGGCAAAAGCAATAGTGACATTTTCTTTTGAGATCCTTACAAGAAAGAGGTATATTGAATTTCTCGCACCTATAGTACAAGGTTTCAAGTCTCACAGATACTTTCACTTGCCTACTTTTAGGTTCGTGAAGAGATTGAATATTTAATTCTAAAGGCAAATCATAATCACAGAATATGCTGAGTTGGAAGGGACCCACAAGGATCATTGAGTCCAACCCCTGGCCCTGCACAGGACACCCCAAGAGTCACCCCTGTGCCTGAGAGCAGTGTCCAAACACTTCTTGAACTCTGTCAGGCCTGGCGCTGTGACCATTTCCCTGGGGAGCCTGATCCAAAGCCCAACCCTATTAAAGTTAGTGTTGAATTTCAATTCATAAATATATTGGATGACATGGTCACTGAGATACCTATTCAAGTGAAAATCATTAATTAATATTAAAAAAATTAAAATTACCCTACTTATCAGAAATTTTATATCAGAAAAACAGTATTTATTGAATAAAATATGAATAAAGTAACAAAAGGTGTTTTTAAAAATCCACACTCTATCTATTTGCAATAATTTAGATTTGTTGACTTTTTCCTATTTTATCTGCTTACAATAATCCCAAAAGAGTTCACTTCTTTAGAAGGTCCTACACAACCTTCTTGAAGGGTTATTTCTTCTCCTGAAATCTCAATTAATATTTGGTCTAATAGCATAAAAGAATTTCATATATGACAAGAGCTCAGTAGTGTTGCAAATCATATTCATCAACTTTTTAAGCAAATTACAATCTTGGAAAGAATATAATATTAACAAAATAAAATGAGCATAAGTAATGTTCCCTTGTTATTAAGTTGCAAGCATGCTTTTCAAGAATGAAATACATTCATGTAGAATACAACGAAGTGAGGATTAAAGTCTCCCATTTCTATCTATTTTTTTAAGTAGTAAAAATGCAGTTTTCAGCAACATAATCAAAGAGCATTCTGAACATTTCAGAAGGAAAAACGTAATTCTCGGCAACAGGGTGAAGTCATGCAACAGAGTTACTTCTCTGCAAAAAGGATTGAAGTACTGTGACCTTTCATAAAACTCTCAGTCAAGGCTTAAGTAAGTTCAGAGGGAAGACAGAAGTAACCAAACAAGAGGCCAGAGAAACAAAAGATACCTACACAATAAATAATGTGACTGGATACATACAGAAGGAGGGGGACTACGTTGCTCTGCTACAAGTCAGTGTTTTGTCCCACACATAAATTGTACAACGCACACATTTGCAGAGAGCACCTTGACTTACAAAGTCAGTTATGCTCAGTCTTATATGAGCTAAGCCATGGTGTAAAGATAAGGACCAGATGGCTTTTTCTCCATATGGAAAGGAGGTATTGCTAAGGGAGGTGGGGAAATGTCAATACTGCTACTGTCAGGTCTCTACAGAAGAAGCCATTATGATCCATTGTGGTTCACCATGTAACTGATTAACACTGCCATTGACAGAAACTCACAAAAGTAAATTCAACACAAAACCATTCATGACCAAGTTTCCATCTGTCGCACTGTATGGACACAAAGAAAACACACGTAGCCGACCAGGTTGAGGAGCTAAAAGAGAGAGAGCCAAAAGAGAGAGCTAAAAGAGAGAGGGCAGAACCCTCTGAGCTTTATTTATATGTTCTTAGAAATCACTGTGGATTGGAGGTAGAAATTACCACCTCTCAATCACACTGGTCAAAGGACAAATCCATCACATGTCTCCGCCTAGGAGAATGGAATGAAAACAACAAGGACAGTTAGCAAAAACATGGCCATGTTTACAACAGCATGTGTGAGAAAGTATTACAGCAAAGAGAAACATTGAAAACTGCAAAACTCAGGACAACATCCATCCACTTATATTTGACAGTACAAACTGTGAATACTTCCTATCTATCCATTCGGTCATATTCTGCCTACAGATCAAGGCACCTCCTGAATAGCAAGCTTGGTGTAATACCACGGTCTAAGCAGCACTTGTGAAATCCTGAAACTTGCAGCTGAGACCTGCTGGTAGGGTTCTACACGCCTTTGGCAAAGCTGGCATCAGATGTGCTTGAGGAGGTAAATACCAGTCCCCAAGTGCTGCCAGAATGAAAAAATAGATACTCCTTTATGTTCATTAAAATACAGCTCTCTAATTTGTGCCTGCTGCCGAAAGAGGCACCTCTAGCTCAGTTTCGAGGGGAGGACAGAAGGAGAGGGGTCAGAGTTCTGGAACACTCACATAAAGCTGCATCTCCTACCCCGCCCCTCTTGGTCAGGGACAGCCTCTCCAACAAGGAGATCAGATGTGGCTAATGATCAGAACAGATGGGTGTGAAAATTGAAATAAAGTCCTGAAGCATGTTATCCGGGAGTTCTCACAAGCAGATGGTTCTGAGGACTTTTGGAGGAATGCTCCAGAGACCTCGTGTATAGTACCCATTTGGAGTTAATTTTGCTGCCCATCAGTGCCGTAGGTAATCACTTTCTCAGACAGGTATTACCAAACTTCTACAAAAGAAGTCAAGAGGACCACAAATCTCAGGGGTAATCTTGCTTGTCTAGCAGAGTGGCATGGCAAGCTTCCTCACAATCTGAACTGTGAGATATGCTTCAGCCAAAGGCAAGAACACAGTTACTCCTTTAAGAATTTTTTTTTTCTCTACAAGAATGGACACACCTTTATTGAGAAAAAGAATTGAAATGTCTGAAAAAAACAGAAATGGGTAAATTAAGAAATACATTAATGAATTGGGTGAATTAAGCACAAGTCTTATCAGGCAACTGGCAAATACTTCTGGTCCATCATAAAGGCCAAAGTTCAGTTTGTCTCCAAGCAAATGAAAAATATAATTTCAGCCAATCTAAGACAAACTGGAAACTCTATAAATTGTCAGCTCTGTTTGGGGGCCTATCTGTCTACACTCTACACCTGTACATTTAATAATCTGTTGGAGGCTCTAAAGATCAGTGCCACCATGCTATCTTTCCTAAAGAAGCCACTCCAATACTTATCAGAGGCATAAAAAGACAGATGGCCCTTTGTGGTGGGTTGACCCTGGCTGGCTTCCAGGTGCCCATCAAGCTGCTCTGTAACTCCCCTCCTCAGCTGGACAGAGGGAGAAAAACATGACAAAAGGCTCGTGGGTCAAGATAAGGACAGGCAGGTCACTCAGCAATTACCGCCACAGGCAAAATAGAGTTGACTCAGGGAAATTAGTTTAATTCATCACCAATCAGATCAAAGTAATAAGAAATAAAATCAAACCTTAAAACACCTTTCCCCTGCTCCTCTCTTCTTTCCAGGCTTAACTTTACTACTGCTTTTCCTTATATCCTCCCAGCAGGGTAGGGGGACAGGGAGTGGGGTTTATGGTCAATTCATCACATGTCATTTCTGCCACTTCTTCCTCCTCAGGGAGAGGACTCCTCACACTCATTCCCTGCTCCAGCATGGGATCCATCCCATAAGACAAAGTCCTCCACAAACCTTTCCAACATGAGCCCTTCCCAAAGGCTGCAGTTCTCCACAAACTGCTCCAACATGGGTCCCTTCCACAGGGTGCAACCCTTCAGGCACAGGCTGCTCCAGGATGGCTCCTCCCTTGGGTAACAATCTCTGCCAGGAAACCTGCTCCAGCAGGGACTCCTCTCTCCAAGGGTCCCTAGGTCCCACCAGGAGCCTGCTCCAATACTGGCTGCCACAGGGTCACAGCCTCCTTTGGTGGCTGCACTGGTGTGGGGTCCTCCACAGGCTGCAGGTGGATCTCTGCTCCAACCTGAACCTCCCCTGGCTGCAGGGGCACAGCTGCCTCTCCATGGTCTGCACCATGGGCTGCAGGGGAACCTGCAATGGTGTCTGGAACTCCTCCTCCCCCTTCTTCTCCACGGACCTTGGTGTCTGTGGTTGCTTCTCTCACATATCCTCACTACTCTCTCCTGCCGTTTCACAGCAGTTTTTTCCCCTCTTAAATGTTACCCCTTTTTTTTCCTGTTTAAATCCGTCATCCTAGAGGCACTACCACCATCACTGCTGGGCTCAGTCTTGGGGTCTGCAAGGTCCATCCTGGAGCCAGCCTGGCATTGGCTCTGTTGGAAATGAGGGAAGCTTCCAGCAGCTTCTCACACAGCCCTGTGGCCTCCCCGCTACCAAGACCCCAATACACAAACTCAATGTATCTTTGCAGATTTTTCCTCTTATAATGGTAGTCTAAAAACTAAATAAAAACAATAAAAAAGGACATTCATACTTAGGTTAGTAAAGTTATACATAAATAAGAAAAGTTCATGGTAATATTACAGAATGTTTTTTTAAAATGAACCAGGACTCCCTTCTGCACAAAATATTACACCTCTCAGGACTATTCTTATTTATTTAAAACCAATTTCATTTTAGTTTCAGCATTCAAAATTCTAATTTATTAGTAGGCATGTATGCACAGGTATATATCCACAGATAGAAAGCTGTGCAGTGCCTGAACATTCAAAAATTGCAGCACTTCAACAGTTTCTGGCCCAAATAAATGAATATTGACACTTACAGATTCCTGTATAAATATACTGGCATTCTGCTCTTTCCATCAGTATAAAATAAGCACTGGCTGTGGGTAACATAGCAACTATCTTGCAAGGCATTATTGATTTATTGAAAATTAAGGTCATCTGAAAAATTGTTCAAATAGTATTAAACAAAAAAATATTACCCTTTTGAGCTCTCTGTTTTGTATTTCTCTAAGTGGGATGTAAGGAGTAACATCTTCCAGAAAAACCATGCTTGTCACTGAGGAACAAGTGCTGATAAACTGAACAGAAGGAAGAATAGGTTATAGGTGATGACAGCACACAGAATATACTCTCTCAAAATATCCATAAGCTAGTTTACATTCAGAATTCCAAAATAAATAAGACAGAGATTTCATATTTGATTTGTCCTGGCACAAATCTGGGTAAACTAGAGTGCAGGGCTACCCAACATGAAGTTATTAAAACAAGATTATATCCACAGTCTAACCTCTGGCAAGCACTCAAAAGCAGTCAGAGCAATAGCCATAAGATAGTTTTATTTTTTGGTAAATATCTGACATTTTCATTAGTATACACTGCCAAGAAATGCATGTTGATGTTCCAAATGCCTATAAAAAGCAAAAATGAATACACACCCCCAAAAAATCACAAGTAACTTGGAAATTACTTTATATTTCATATCAGTTTTAAGCTCTTATGAGATTGCCAACAAGCATGAATAAAAAATATTTTGGTGAGAAAAACTGAAGATTTTCTATGTAAATACTGCAAAGTCAGACCAAAGATCCACCTAGCACAGTTCTTCAAGTAGCAAAAGGAAATGCTGTGCAGGGAGAACACACACCCAGCCAGTTTCTCCCAGCACAGTCCCACAGCTTCTACAGGTGTTGAGTTAGGAATGCTGGAAAGCACATTTTCTACTCCTGCTCTTACTAAGTAATTACTTTGTTTATGACAACAATTCCTTTTTGAGCCTACTTGTACTACCTGACTACACAACCTCCAGTAAATTCCAGTCCAATGCCTGCTGCCTAAAGCAGCACTTTACTTGTCTGTTTTAAATTCACCTCCTACTACCTTAATCAAATGCCATCTCGTTTTAGTACTGTGAGATTTGGCAAGTAACAGTTGCACAGTTCTTTTATCCACTGCCTTCATGATCATAGGAACTTCAGTCATATTTCTGTGCTTTTTTTTTTTGCTAAATTGAACCTATAGCTTTGGTTACACTGCTGTATGCATTGTACTTTCAGAGAGACCATGTGTGTAACTTTCACTTTTAAATCTCTTTTGTACTTAAATCTTACTTTTGAATGGAGTCTTTTAAGCCACTTCTAAAACATGGTTTTACTTTTCAACTTTTGACAGTTGAAAAATCCCAAAATTCCCAGAATAATTAGTGTATTATTCTTATGTCTGTTAATACCTATGTAATATGAAAAATCAGTTTCCAACTACCTTTGAGCATAATTATATACAATAACTCCTATCTGAAAATATTCTATCAGTCATGTGTGCATAATGTGGTACTTTCCCAAGCTTAAAGGAGTTTGGAATAACTGTTAATGTGTTTGGATGTAACCCAAGCTCTGGAAGAAAGAGTAACCAGGAATTCAGCGTGATAGCTTTGACAAAGACATCTAAATTGTACACCGTGCACTGTCTGTTACCTGGATTGGAACAAAGTTTGTCAGACCGCCCTAAAAAGTAACCGAAAGAAAACACACCTTCACAGGAAGTCTATTTGGGAGATGTTTTCATATCTCTGCTGCCATCAATTATTGCATGGAACACATTAGGAGGAAGAAATAAAATCCTTATCTTACTTTGAAAGCTCTCACAGGTGAACAATTATAATCCACATTGACTTCATCTGAATTTTGTGATAAACCTCTGTACCAACAGAGAGCAAGTCCTATCTGATACATTTAACAAATTTAGTTTTTCCATTTCATTGCTATTCCTGCAGTAGCAGGACACACTAGCTGTTCATTTTTTACTTTATGGATTTGCTTATTATAATTTAAAAGCACTGAAAGTACAGATATAAAGCTTCAAAGATCCTTCATTGATCAATTTCCCAATTGTAACTGCCTTTATAGACATTCTGAAATCCTTTTAATGAATTTGAAGGACCCGTTGATGGTCCTTCAAAAATCCATTATTAATATGATACAAATATCACAGGTGTGCAATTTTTCTCAATTGGGGATCATCCTGCCCCAAAATGAATAACGATTGTAAAACTTCAGTTGAAAGAACTTCCACTGGAGTAGCATGCAAGATGCACGTTTTGTATTTTCTACGCTCTTAACTTTGTTACAAAAGCAAAATTCACAAAGGGAATTAGAAAGCTTTCCCGTTCCCCAGCCAAGGGCCAGGCATCCTGTCAATGCTGCAGCTGGCGAGCAAGAAGTAACCTTTGCTCCAGAAGCGCCGCAGCTGCTGGAATCAATGCCAGCAGGCTTGGGAACCAGGAGCCGGGGCACAGGAGTGGCTGTGAGCTCGATAAAAAGCTGCGCTGTGGGCGCTGTGGGGGTGAGATTCTGCAGAGCCATGGGCAGGGAACAGTTGTCTGCCAGAGAGCACAGGACAGAGGTTTGCAAGAGTTCAGCCTATTTGTGGGCAAGATTATGGTACGGGTTCCAAGAGAGTGAAACTCATGGAAAGCCTCAAGGAATAGCAAGCTTTGGAAAATGCAGGGGTGGGGTGGGGAGGCCAGGTCATATTTTGCTCTGTTGAAAAGATTAGATCGGCTTGCATGTTCCTCTTGTTTCTGTACACCTTAACCCAAGCCTTAGATCATCAGAAAAGTCATCTTTGCTCAAAGGCAAGTGGTATTAGGCACTGAAAACCACAACAAAGGCTTCCTAAAAACATTAGTCGGTAAAGTTAAAGACAACATGAAGAACAATCTAATTAAAAAATACACCGGTGCTGAACATTTTATATAAATCCTCCTACCCCCAGTAATGGAGCACAGATCCAGCAGTGATTCAGATAATATTAACTGGCTTTCTACAACTAATTTTTGTTTTTCATACACTTGAGGAAAAGAGCACATCTAAAATATTTCTGCATATAATACAAAGCAAGTATGTGCATGTCTCGACAAAAGAGAAGATGACCAAAAATTAGGATTATAGCCCCCGTAATCTTACCTTGGCTATCTGCATGTTTTCCCCCGAACTGCTTCCTAGAGAAAGCTCTGGACAGATATAATTACTCCCACTCTTATGGAGCTCAGTCTCTTCAGGAAGATACTTGTCAGAAATCCAACACTTAAAATATGGATGAGTATCCATATTGCAATACCATGGCTGAGTTGGATAAACTTGCATCATCAGTCCCTGCTTTAAACACTTCCCATTTTCATTATGAACCCACACTTTATATAGATACATTTTTCATTTTTTTCAGCCATAGGAAAGTAAAGTCTTTGTGAATCCTTCATTACAAAGTGTCAAACTGTATTTATTCTAAATTTTTTTTAAAATCCCTGAGTTATAACAACTAATGCAACAGATTTTTTTTCAAGGATTCCAAGATTTACTTACCAGTAAAGTTATTTTTAGATCTTTTTATGATCTAAGGTAACATCTTGTAACAAAAAACATTTTATCTTAACACACTACAAGGATACCAGGAAACTGGCAGTCAGTGCATGTGCAATAGATTACTCCAGCTACTGACTTCTCTATCGCCTTATGAAGAAGGTAGAAGGGGAAAAAAAAGCAAGAAAATATTATGGAGAAAAAGTAGCATTATGTAAAATATATATGTCCTTACAGTGCCTTGAGGCCTCCATTTCTCCATAGTTCTTACATCCAAATGAATATCAGATATTGAAAATACATAATTAATTATATGAACATCAATGAGATTTCAATAACAAAATCATTACATAGCCTCCTATTTTCATTCATTTTTAGTTTACAAGACCATGTCTGTTTTCTTTTATCACAGAAGCATGACTGTACCTTAAAACATTTTTTAATTTTAATTTTGTCAAATCGGAATATTGCACAAAGGGAGGAAGGGAGTCTTCTTAGACAATTAATTGCTTTGATAATGAGATCAAGTACGGCAGCAACGACCCTTGCCTACATTCCAAGGTCAGTGCAGTGATCAGGGAGCATGGTAGGATCAACTTGAACCCAGAACTGGCTTTAGTGGTTTAACTGCAGAATATGACATTTTTGGTATATGTATGCAAGAAAAATAAATTAAAAATAATTTTAAAAATCAACAATATATTTTGATATCTGGATGACATGCCTAGTCCAGACTCTTTTCTTTTTCTGTCATACACATTCCAGATGATCAGGAAATATATCCATAAATGCATTCTCAAACAAGAGCCCAGCAGAACAAAAGAGAGGAAGAAGATAGAAGGGCCCAAGAACATGGAGCCTACCTTCAGTACAGTATACCTATCTACAACTCTCTTTCTTCTCATGGTTCAAAAAAGATGGAAAAGGCCCCAGGAAAATGCTTGTCTGGGAAGTACTTTAGTCTATCCTGAATTGTGATAATTCCTCCAAAATTACCAAAATTAATTCTCTTTCTTGGCCTTCTAGAACATGCTGCAGACCCATTGAGGAGCACACTGGAGTGGGACATCGCTCTGCATTTCTTTTCACATCACGCTCACCAACATATGGCTTTGAAACTGCAGGTTTGGAACTCAACTGGCTCCTCAGTATTTAATTGGTAGAAAACAGATGGACAATTATGCCAAAGGACCCTCCTGTTCATGAAAGAGATCTATATCTTTGCAGTAGGACAGTGTTTTTGTTATCATCTGAAGGCCCCCAAAAAGTCCCTCAGTTTTCCTGAGCTGAAAAGTGACAGTTTTCTTGGACTTAACTAAGCTATTTAAAATACTGAAGCTGTTGAAAAAGAGTTCCATTGGTTAGGGAAGACTCGAGAGTACAAAGCATTTACAGTGTGTATCACTGAACTGGAGGCTTATTAAGCCAGTCTCTAATTAATGTAACTATCTCAGCAGAAAATTACTCACTCATTCTTTTTATAGTACCAAATCATCTATTTATCACAGTACCCCTTAATAACTTCCGTGAATAAAGAATACAAACATTTCCTTCCTATAGCCTACTTCCCTAAAAAACATCTCTTCCTCCCCCCCAAAAAAAGAAAAAAAAATCAAATAAAACCACAAAACAAACCTTGAAAATTCTTTTCCTTTCCCTTGGCTTACTTAATGTGTTTCACTAAGATTTGTGCAAGAAATCAATAAAGAAACAGCCAAACAGTGGGGAACCCTGCATTTGAGCACATTCTGAAGACATTTAGCTAAAAAAAGTAGCTAAATTTACAATTCTAAATACTCATAACTGAGAGACGAGCAGTTCGGGATTAACACTGAAATAAAATTCAAAAGCTTAGTCAGGAAAGGCTAATGGAATTTTAACTGGTGTTATAATACTGGCATATGGAAGTTGAAACTTGTTGCAACTAACAACAAGTTCAGTGTGCTCGAGACCAGTTCCTTTTGCTCAGCTGAAATGCCACCAGAACACCCTGCCCTGACGCTCAACAGATGTCTCTGGCTCAGGTACCCTGATCACAATCGCTAGACAGCAACTAAACATCAGGTACCAGCTACTTCAGTGCCTCCCACAGCTGAAGGCAGTGCTTATGGGTCAGCACATGGCAGTTCTGGAATTCAGATAATTTAGTATCTTCAGAGAGCTGCAAGTCCTGAACATTTCTTCGCTTTGTATTTTGACATTTTAACGGTCTGCTGCTGGAAATGACAACACTCACACGATGTAAAGGCTTACTACAAGAAGGGTTATGAATGAGCTGACAGAAGATGCTACACGACTTAACCCTAAGTCATTAACCTAAATGGTAATCAAAACCAAGAGTTATGCAAGACAGTAAAAGTATTTCACAAGGAAAGAAAACACCCATTAGAATTCTAACTGTGGAATCAGACAAACAACAATTTGCTGCAAGAAGCTGTCACAGAACACTACAGTGTCCTGAGGGTATCATTGGCTCTTACCACCTTCTTCTGCTGCAATCCTTGAAAGAAACACTAGACAAAGACAGCTTTAATTTCGGAGATATTTGACAGACAAATTAACCCAGACCTAACAACCAGCTT
This sequence comes from Pomatostomus ruficeps, assembly GCA_013400735.1. Classification (NCBI taxonomy): domain Eukaryota; kingdom Metazoa; phylum Chordata; class Aves; order Passeriformes; family Timaliidae; genus Pomatostomus; species Pomatostomus ruficeps. Next base: position 62,406 of record VYZT01030689.1, on the reverse strand, counting down.
GATAATAAAAGTCTTATTTATTCAGCTTATGGATATATATATTATTAATAGTTTCATGTTTTCTTTTTCATACTGGAATTATCCGAGTGTGCTTCATCTGGCCCATTTGTGCCACATCCTAGTTGCACTGCAGAATAAAGCTCAGTGCACTCATGAAACAGGTAAGAAAAAACTAAAAATAACTAAATGTCAGTTAAAGAAAGAAATGCTTAATCAGCCTGATGCCATATTAAGCCAGTAGCAAAAGTCTGGTCATACTCTAAGCTTCCTCCCCTCATCCCTGAGTCCTTTCCAATCCAAAACCTATTTCTGTAAGAGCTGCGATAAAAGTTTATGAAAATAAAATGCCATATTTGAAATGGCAATGTGGTAGTGCCTCAGAGTTTTTGCATTTTGTTGACAACATTTTCTTTCAGAACAGTTTCCTTTATAAAAATGAGTGACCACTCCAAAGCATGGCATTTACCACCAAATTAGTTCTGGACAGACCTTTCTGTTTCCTTTCTCTTCTCATTCACATACATATACCTCCTGGCAACATCGCACAAAAGTCAAAATAAAACTTCCAAAAATCTTTCAAGACATTTGTAAAATTGTACAAAGCTTCAAACAGAGGTTCTTTCATTTGATGCAAACCCAATTGAAGTATTTTAGCTACAGATAAAGAAAAGTTAGTCAAGTTTCCCGAATGCAATTAGGACGTAATATTTTGTTTTAAACTTCAAAGTAGGGAAGGGACAAAGTAGAAATAACTAAAAATATTATTTACTTAAGCACAAACAAGAGATGTCCGATTTTAATGCACAAAACAATTTAGCGTTTCAAAATCTGTAGGCATTAAGGGGACAGCAAGAGAAATTTAGCTCAGCTGAATTCAGTAAAAGGTTTGACACTGATTTTGTCATTCAAAAACCACCCTTACTCCTTAAGCTATAGATGATGATGGAAGCTGGATCTTCAGTATTTTATAATTTTAGCCTCTTTAAAGTACTTTCTTTCTTATTAGGCACTTAAATTTTTTCATCTGCCAAAGCATCTATTCCTTGCAAGGATTCACCATTTCAGCTAATTCACCAAGGCAGCAGCAGCATTAGGCTCAAGGAATATACGTAGATCTATTGTGATTAAAAAATACTCTTCAGATCTACTGAGGAGCCTGCTAATGTTATTAAAAAAAAAAAAAAAACCCAACAACAAAAACAACCCAACCCCATCCACTGAGCTCCTATGTTCAGCCACCTCTTCCTTCAACCTGTTACGGTTCTGGATGAGGGGAATGAAGGGAGGTTTTCGCGGGCGGGGAGGCTGCCGGGCAGAGCCGGCCCCTCTCTGCCTGCCCGGCCGGGGCTGCGCTGCTTCCAGAGCTGCTGCTTTCCGAGCGAACCGGGGCGGGCGCGGTACCTGCGGTGTTCCTGCAGCGCCCGGGCATCCGCGGGCACCCGAAGCGCGAGCAGGAGGGGGAATCGCGGCGCCGCCGCCCGCCCTGTCCGCGGCCGGAGCCCTCTGGCCGCCCGGCCGAGGGGCGAGCTGGGCATCACCGAGCTGCATCACCGGCCCTGCTCCTCGGGCCGCCCGGCTGAGGGGCGAACGGGGCATCACCGAGCTGCATCACCGGCCCTGCTCCCCGCGCCGCCGGACGGGGAGGGGGCCCGGGCCGCGCCCGTGNTTCAAAATCTGTAGGCATTAAGGGGACAGCAAGAGAAATTTAGCTCAGCTGAATTCAGTAAAAGGTTTGACACTGATTTTGTCATTCAAAAACCACCCTTACTCCTTAAGCTATAGATGATGATGGAAGCTGGATCTTCAGTATTTTATAATTTTAGCCTCTTTAAAGTACTTTCTTTCTTATTAGGCACTTAAATTTTTTCATCTGCCAAAGCATCTATTCCTTGCAAGGATTCACCATTTCAGCTAATTCACCAAGGCAGCAGCAGCATTAGGCTCAAGGAATATACGTAGATCTATTGTGATTAAAAAATACTCTTCAGATCTACTGAGGAGCCTGCTAATGTTATTAAAAAAAAAAAAAAAACCCAACAACAAAAACAACCCAACCCCATCCACTGAGCTCCTATGTTCAGCCACCTCTTCCTTCAACCTGTTACGGTTCTGGATGAGGGGAATGAAGGGAGGTTTTCGCGGGCGGGGAGGCTGCCGGGCAGAGCCGGCCCCTCTCTGCCTGCCCGGCCGGGGCTGCGCTGCTTCCAGAGCTGCTGCTTTCCGAGCGAACCGGGGCGGGCGCGGTACCTGCGGTGTTCCTGCAGCGCCCGGGCATCCGCGGGCACCCGAAGCGCGAGCAGGAGGGGGAATCGCGGCGCCGCCGCCCGCCCTGTCCGCGGCCGGAGCCCTCTGGCCGCCCGGCCGAGGGGCGAGCTGGGCATCACCGAGCTGCATCACCGGCCCTGCTCCTCGGGCCGCCCGGCTGAGGGGCGAACGGGGCATCACCGAGCTGCATCACCGGCCCTGCTCCCCGCGCCGCCGGACGGGGAGGGAGCCCGGGCCGAGCCCGTGCTGAGGGGAAGGGGCGCAGCAGCCGCGCCCGCCGCCCGCCCGCCGGCGCTTCTCGCCAGGAGCCGCGGCCGGGACAATGGGGCTGGACACCCGCTCGGGGTGTGACGGGACCGGACCCGGCTGTCGCTCAGGGCAGCAGTCTCGGAGCTTGTCAGCTTTTTAATATGGAGCTTCATCTTCTTTGCTGGCAGCTGCGTAAGACAGTTCTCAGTCAGAAACCTGTCTTCATAGCCTTTTCCAGCACAGGACACACAAGCGCCTAAGTCAGCAAGCCCTGCCCGGTGAAAACCAGCTTTACAGCTCTTTCTCAAACCCTTTTTAACTAAACCTCTAGGAGTTATTCTGCAAGATCATTTGCTACTGCAATAGGGATAATTTATATGCTGTAAGGTTCAAAAGAAAGATGTTCTTCCACTGTAGTGTCCATAAAGCATTTGGTTCCCTGGAAGGGTCACCCACACCTGTCGCTCATACAGGACCGAGCCTGTGCAGGGGTTTTTAGTTATAGTTTTCTTAGGGGACTGAAAATACCTCAGAATTAATTAAGGAAAATGTTCCACTTTCGTTAAGAAAATAAAGGCGGGCTTTGCCTTTCTTTTGTTCTTAGTATTCGCTTGCTCTTTGCCTGTCATAAAATTACCCAGTTATGCTTCTTCCTTTTAATTATTAACAAAAACCTAATAAAGTAACAAAGTATAAACATATCCTAAATAATTTCCCCAAGACAGTCCTAACTTTTTTTTTCTCTCCTTTTGTGTTATCAAATCGAGAGGAAAGCTAATGTCTTTGCAAACAATTTGATGGGTGAAGGTATCTTTGAAATGGCTCTTAATGTCTACTCACTTTCGGCAGCACCTTTGTTGCAGAGCCCAGCCAGCTTGGCTCCTAAAACAGCCAGGGGTCTGCACAAGCCCGAACTTCTGAACTTTGGGGTAAAATAGTAGGTTCAAGGTGGGGTATGTGGTAGGCGGTTCGGGAAGGCTGCACCTTCCTAGTAGGGGGAAAGGAAGAGGGCAGCATGCGGCCGGGAGTTTAGGATAAAAGGAGCCTGTTCCCTCTAAAACCTCGGGAGAGAAAAGCCCTCGGAGTGCGCCTCAGTCGCCTCTCTCCCTTTATGTGAATAAAGTTGCAGGACTCCTCTGTCTCCTTTTTGGACATAAACCTCCTTCGTTTGTGGAGTTTCCTGACAAAATCCTTCCTTTCACAGCCTTCCTAAAGAGGCCCTGCACCAATAGCCAGGACTGAACAAGTTCCAGCTGCCTGCCAGAATCACAAAAAACATGATTTACCTTCCAGTATGGCCTGCGTCTGTTAAGATAGACAGATAAAAAGTATCAGTCTAGTCATCTTACAAAGTTTAGCAATTTGGCAAGGTGCGCATAGTTCCCGTGATCTTGCATAGCACATGTTACTGTATGGATATTTTTTTTTCTTTTCATGTCTAATAAAGGTCTTGATTTGCTATAGATCCATAAACAATGTACTTCAGAAATCACACTCTAAAGTGTTTTAGCTTGGTTTTTTGTGTGTTTTTTCCCACTTTTTTCCTACCTCTACTGCTAACTACTGCCCTTGAACAGACTGTGCTGGTTTGTGCTGGGGCAGAGTTATTTTATATGTTACTTATGCTTTATCAGCAGTCTAGAGAAATACACAACAAGGATTTTAATTGCATGTATTATTATTGGGTACTTCCAAATTTTTACTATAATGCAGCTTTGGGTCCTACCTTCACTGGTGCAGGATTGCAAAGAGAGTATGAAGACTGCTAAGGCATTATCTTTGAGCAGGACAGGTTTGTGATCTTTGTGTTGCTTTTGTACAATGCCAAGCACAGAAAGGGATCTGAAGAAAGCAACTATGATTTATTTTTTTATTTGCAAGGACTTGCACTGCATAAATAGATGTGTTTAACACAGCCTTTGCACCTGCCAAAGTGAAATCTAATCTAATGTGGTTCATAGAATGCTGATTCTTATATCAGGTTCGTTCTAATTAGATGCAATAAGAATTTTGTATCATTTTAGTTATACTTTTTTAAATCACACAGAAGTAGTCAAGAGAATTCAACAGAGTCCAGGGAGTAAGCTGTTTTAGGCACATACTTGTGGTGCATCAGAGTTATTGAACTGTCAGAATCATCACAGGATGTTAAGCGATTGGAATGGACCTTGAAGATCCTCTAGCCCCAACCCTCCCATGCCATGTGCAGGGGCACCTCCCACTAGACCGGGCTGCTCAAGGCTTTATCCAACCTGTCTTTGAACACTGCCAGGGTTCACACCGTCATCCAGGGCCTTAACATTTCTGAATATTTTATCTTCTATACACAGTTTTCTAGGTGAAAATCTGATGTGGTGTCCTTTAATGTTACTTATACTAAACAACGATATTTGCTTGCTGATCAGTGGGCTGTTTTCATTATAGAATTTTACCTTTTCTCTTTTGTAGTAAAACATAGTCTTCCCATAAATCTGCAAAACACACAATGGAATTAGTTAACACACCTTTCTGACGGGTAATGAAACTGGAATGTGTTCAGTACACAAAAGTTACTAGTCTCAGTTAAAGACACACACCTCTTGACACCAGATGTTCTGGCACACATCACGATGGCCGTCTGTTGTGGTGCATTATTTGCAAAAGTCTGGAAAGAGCTGGGATTTGGTTTTGGTGGGGCTTTCTTGTTCTGTTTTAAAAGTTCAGTGTTCTGGTTCTGCAGGCTTTATGCTTGTGCCTGGCAATGTAATTCCTTTGTACGTGCTCAACCTGTGCTGGGATTAGGATGTCAAACTGAAGTACAGGGAAATGTCTTGCTAATTAGATGATAATTCTTGGTAGCTTCCAAGCTCTACGCTGGACAGTTTACAAACAGCTGTGTAGCAACATGATGGCATTACAGGAAAAATCTGTCAATCTAATGGTATGTTTCATTATCTTTTTTTTTTTTATTCCATAGTTGTTCAACAGAACAATGCATGTCTATATGCAGCTGAACTATGCATGTTTTTAAACTTTCTAATTAGCTTTCTAATCCATACCCTTTTCTAGTACTGTCTGTTCAAATGGGGTGATAACAAATTAATTTTTATCTCTTCAGAAATCAAAGCATCTGTTTCTTTCAGAAAAGATAACAGATATAATAAACTGTTGTCCACCTAAATATTCAACATTTCAAAGAAAAAACCAAACAAACCCAGACCCTTTACTATGAAAAAATTCTGACATTAATTGTAATATGACTGCCTTTAAGCTGGTTTTAAATGTGTGGCACCAGGTTTTAGGATATTGGCCATTGTTTGGGGCTATTTTTTGTTTAACTGTTCTGTAGATAGGATGCCAACTGTGTACTTTAATGGGGAAAAGATTACAGATTAAATACATGATTAAAAATAAAAGTGATAATTAGTCTATGAATATGTGGACATATTTGATAGCCCAAATCCTTATGTGTTTTCCTTCTGGATTTCATAATGGCACTATTTCAAATCAATGTTAATTTATAGAGTAAGGCCTCTGTCCTGTAACTTAATGACACACAAAACATGTTTGTATCTGTGTCACATAAATTGCTACAAAGAGGTGTTAACTTGGAAAAAGTATTTTTTGCCCTTCAACTGAAGGGCACCGCTTTGGGTAAGAAATACAGTGGAAAACAGCATTGTGCTACTATAATAAAATAAAAAGCAGTTTACATGTAACGTAAACTTGTGGTGAAAATCTTGGCAATGGTAGCATGCTGCAAACTTTTTAAAAAGTTGTTTTGAGGTCTGTGAGCATGGTTAATTGAGAACTTGTGGTTTTGCTTTTTAAATGAGATTCTTGTCCAAATAACAATTCCCTACCCACAGCAGGGGTCCTGTTTCCATTTGGTCTTTTAGTATTTCAGGAGTACACAACATTGCAATATTTTTCCATATATAGATCAATTTGGCATGTTAGTACACTTCCCTTGCTCCAGCTGACTTTGTGGCACAGTTGCCAAAAGCCCTTTGGGACTTGGCTGAAGAACTCTCACAACATAAAAGTAAACTGCTTGTTTTTTTAGCCAGAAAGGAAACTCCTGTTAGTTTTAAATTAGTCTTGAGCAGCACAGCTGTTCTCCCCTGTAGATCTACATTAGGCTTGTTGAATCAGCTTGCTTTTATTCTGTGTAACAGAGGTCCTGATCTTCAATTTAGATTTATTCTTGCTTCATTTCGACCTTGGCTGAGGAACAAAAGCTGTGTTTTTGGCAGATGAGGTTACATGCGATGATCTTGTCACCCCGGTGTAGCAACCGAGTATCCACTGGCTTTCACCTCTGCCTCTGACTTGGGACAGGGGGATGAGCATGAAAGTTAAATGATGTAAAATGTTACACCACATCTCACTAGCTCTTCAGTTGTGTGCACGTGTATCTTCTCAAGAAGCTGGAAAGAGTTTGAAGAATGTGAATCGGATGGGCTCCTTTCCTGAGGAGGGCTTGGAGCCAGCTGGGGGCAGCTCCCGCTAGAATTCACGGATCTTTATTGCTTTGCTACAGCCTTATTTTGAACGATGGCAGGGAGCGCAGTGGGGCTCAGAAAAGGGAGAGAGGTGGAGGTTGAGTTGCTGGCTCCTTGTGGCGATGCCCAGTGGTGCTGGAAGAGCGAGCGCTGACAGGGAGTGCATCCGTACTCTCATCACAGGAGAGGGGAGTGCTGTGCCCAGCTCTGGGTCCCTCAGTACAAGAAAGACAAGGAGCTACTGGAAAGGGTGAGTGGAGGCCACAAAGATGATCAGGGGTCTGGAACATCTCTCTTATGAGGAGAGATGGCAGGAGCTGGGCCTGTTTAGTCTAGAGAAGACTGAGAGGGGATCTCATTAATGCATCTAAATATTTCAAATGTGGGAGCCAAGAGGATGGTGCCAGAGTCTTTCTGGTGGTGCCCACAGACAGGATAGGGAGCAATGGCCACAAACTAAAGCACAAGAAATTTCACCTCAACATGGGGAAGAACTTCCTTACACTGAAGGGGCAGAGCACTGGAACAGGCTGACCAGGGAGGTCGTGGACTGTGGGGATACAGGTGAGGGCTTCGGGCAGCCTCGACCTTAATGAGTTACAGCTGTGCCCCTGGGAAGAGGGAAGAGACCACTTCGAGGGAGAGGAGGCAAGGGATACGGACTGTGTGTTTTATTATCACAAGGAGCAGCTGAGGAGTGGGCAAATTAAGGGCTGACGCTTGACACCTTTC
>VYZT01030689.1:0-54395 GCA_013400735.1 Pomatostomus ruficeps | reverse complement strand
GGCCGGGGGGCCCGGGCGGAGAGCGCGAGGGGCGGCGCCGCCTCCCCGCCGAGCTGAGCGCCCGCCGCTGACCCGCCCGGCCCGGCGCGGCCCGGACAGGTTGGTCCCGGCGCGGGGGGGAACGCGGGGCAGCCCCGGCTGGGGAAGTTTCGGGCCCCGTGGGAGAGGAGCGGCTCCCCCTGGGAAAAGAGGCCGGTCTTTAGTTCCTCTTCTTAAAATAGAGCCGTCCTCCTAGAATGCCAGAATTGTTAGGGTTGGAAGGGAGATCATCCGGTCCAATCCCGCTGCCGAGGCAGAGTCACCTCGAGCAGGTTACAGGTGACACAGCAACGCGTCCAGGTGGATTTTGAGTGATTCCAGAGAGGGAGACTCCGCGACCTCCCCGGTCAGCCTGTTCCAGCGTCTGCCTCCCTGATAGAAAGTTCTTCCTGATGTTGAAGTGGAAGTTCCTGAGTTTCAGAAGCCGCAGGCTGTGGGTGTTGTGCCGTGTCCCTGCCCGTGTTACCCCGTGACACTTGGCCGGAATCAGGGAGTCATCCCGGTGAGCAGGGCTTGCAGGTACCGCTGCCGGGCTGGAGTCACGCCTCGGGCAGCCAGACTGGCTACAAAGCCGCCCCTCATCAGCTGGAAAACTGCGGGGGATTCCCGAAGCTGCAGTTTGTGCGTTGGTGTAGGGGGAATCTGGCAAAGGAAATGAGCAAAGTAAGACTTTGAGCGTGAAAACAGGAACATGATGGAATACTGGAGCAGACAGGAATACGGGTGCTGCAGGCCGTGTTAGTTTGGAAGAAGGGAGTGCAGATGAGCATTGAGGTTGTCTTGTATGCTAGTGGTGCTCTCAACTTTTAAGAAATTACAACTTTAAATCCTGGTGTTTCACCTGGTAGGGAAAATACCCTTATCTCCTTAAATAAATCGGTCCCCTGGCAACTTGGAAGTGAAGAGTGTGTCAACTGTTCCAGTGAGTGCTTTTAGAAGCTTTTTGTTTCTTAAGGAATCTTGGAATTTCCCCACTGTCTTATAGCGTATGCATGCAATAAAATCAGTGTACTGGAAGCAGACTCTGGAAAAAGTGGAGTTAGGGGAGAATTATTGCCAGGACAGTTAAGTCTGCTCTGGGCTCCAAAGGTCAGTTCCTCTTCTGGGATAGTTTTCTGAGAAATGTTGTTTTGGGCTATGGGAGACATGTAATTTCCTGGATAGTGGTGTATGATCACGTGCTACTGCCACTAATAATCCAACATATCTGCTCCCACATCTATTTTAGAATTGTTAGTAATTCTACTAGAATTACTGTAGAAGCCAAAAGAAATCTAAGATTATGACTACTTTTTGTTCTTTGAATAACTGCTGTTTAATAACAGGACTTTTGTTAGAAGTGTTTATCAGATAATTGCCCTATAACTTAAGTAGATGACTATTGCCTCAAATTTTAAGCACATTTTTTTCATCTAAACTCTCAGTGAAGTCAGAAGGCAGAAAACACTGGCTGACTGAACTCTAGATCAGATTATATGCAAGGTTTAGTCATCTCCTTACCCTCAAAACCTTTTTTTTTTGCTAAAATTGGTGATTTTTCAGAACCTTGTGTGTTATGTCTCCAGTTTAGAAAAGTGTGAGATGACCATTCCCCAAGTACTAGCTAGGTTATGTTTTACAATGAAAATTAAATAGTAAAAGGTTTTTCAGAAGAGCGAAGAGGGTGAAAAGACATCTTTGTGCAGCAAAAATGGGTAATAAATTAGAGAGAGCTTTAAGATTGCCTAAATTTCAGCAAGTATTCTACTTTGGTTTTCAGTATATCTCTGTTTTCTATGTGACACTCAAAAGGTGGGAAAAGTAGATAAATTATTGGTCAAGTATACGAACAAACTGTACTTAGTGTACTCATGGCAGAGAGAGAGAATAATTTCATCTCACAGCATTGGAAAATCATTGAGTTTGCATGAAGTTGCAAATCCAGTAACGTTTGTATTATTTCAATAGATGCATTGAGTAGGAGATTGGGCACTATGACTGTAAAATGTTAAATGTGGGTTGCTCACTTAGGAAAGTGGAGGCTCCCCAAGAAGGAGTGTAGACCAGTCACTGCACACGCTATCCATTTCTGGCTTCTTTAGAACAGAAATTGAAGAAAAAAGAGAACACGTAGAAGGAAACAGGATAAAATGCCATGTGGGTTTACCTTTTGATATATGTTTTCATTCTTTCACAGGGATTTCCTACACAGAGGAAGTCTGACAGTCCCTATTGAATAAAACAGTGATAGTGAGATGCAGTTTCCTAAGGTGGCGATGATAGGATTAACACAAGGGTCAGGGTAGGAACCAGTGGGGAGTTCTGCTGAAGGAGACTCCGCACCTGTGTGCATTATCCATGGTTCACTTTGGAATCAGTCTTATGTTTTTTGCTAAATGTTTATACTATGATTGCATTAATTAACTAATTTACATGATTATACAGCGTTTTTATGTGGGGTTCTTAGTGTACGAAATCGTAGATGCAACTAAAATTTGACAGGACATTTGGGGAGAAGAAATTGAGAGGGTGAGTGAAGCCTAAGTGGCTTGAACATTTAAAGCCATGCACATAGAAGCTGCTAAGTGGAACTTATGTTCAGATGACCAGGTTTGTCTGAAATATTGCAATATAAATCTGAATATAGGATTTTAGAAGACAGCCCAAGTTGGAAAGGACCTAAGAAGAACATCTGGTCCAACCTTTTGTGTAAAAGGGAGCCCAGGTGAGATTTGCTGGCATCCTGTCCAGTTGTGTCTTGGAAACGTACAGATGTTGTGTTGCTGAGTTGCAGGATGATCAAGGGCCATTGGTGAGGGTCACTTTCCTTCCAGTAGCTGTAATAGGTGAGGCACATTTCCAGCTGCATTAAAAGTTAATGCAAACACATAAGGCTTATCACTGAACTTGTGAATTTTTGGGGTTTTTAAGTAACCTTTTAAGACGCTTACATTTGGTGCTAGAAATGTTTTAACAGCCAAAAGCCATCTTGCTCCTACTGATATTTCTTCGGCAGTATTGCTCCTAATTAGTTTCAACATTTAATGCAATAGTTTAATAAACAGGATTATATGATGCTGAAAGGATAATATTTTATTGACTCCCACTTCTGGGTTTTTATTATCCCCCTTTTCAGGTAGTTGTCATGGAAAGGGATTATTGTAACAGCATCCACAGAAGGGCAGATTGAATGCGTTACATTGAGAATGCATAAGGTTTGCAGATTAGCAGTGGGGTTACTGGAGTCTGACACCGTTCAGAGAAAATAAAATTTATCAAGCACTGTTGTCATAAAATGGGCTTTTTATTGCTTTTCTAGTTCTTGTGAGAGTAGATTATTTATTGTAAAAACATTGAGATTGAAAATAATTGCCCGTTGTACGTAAGGAGATTTTGTTTGGCTTTCCTAGCTTACCCAGATGTTCGGGATAGATGAACTGCAGTGACCTGGGGTATGAGCTTGGAGACAGTGAGTTTCCATTTCCTGAAGGCAACAAAACGAAAGTGCTCTGGAGGTCTGATGTAGCTCCTGCACTGACGTGTTTCTGGAAGAGCACCAAGGACGCTGAGGTGGCTGGGCTGTGCCCCTGGGCACAGGGACTCTCTGGGAGTGTGCTGGGCCCGTGGACTTTGTCCATACGGAACGATGAACAGTGGCCAAAGTAGCAGCTACTGAGATGTGTGTGGGAATTTTTCTTTTTCTTTAAAAATGGAGCAAGTGTGTGTAAAAAGTGATGCCTTTCTCTGTAGAACAGTCTGTTCACCACTGGAATCAAAGAGAGCCTAAGATTTCTGAAGGAGAGATGCAAAATGATGCTTGAAGAGACTGGGAGTCTTGCTTGTTTTAACATTTTGACTCATATGCTCCAAGTACTGAGTGGAGTTTTTGATGCTGGCTGCAGGAATTCTGTATTATTCCTTGCTCTGCTGAAGTGTCTTTCAAAAAAAAAGGAAAAAAAAAAAATCAGTGTGGCTTTTCTGAAATTAAGGTGAGGACTGCAACATGCTCACTCAGGATTCCTGTGGTTCAAAGGCAATTCCTGAATTTAAAGGGGGTTTTTTATGTCTACATGCATATATGTATACCCTTCTATGTAAGGCAAGATAAATCAGTACAAAAATTATGCTGTTGTTAGTAACAGCTGGAAACTGTTCCTACCCCCACGATGAAGTCAAACCCCCCAAGTCTGGAAGGTAAACAGGAAAATAACCATCTTGGAATTATTTGCATTTGACATTTGGAAGTATTTTGAAAACTGTTTTATTCTCTTTCAAATCAACAGTTAGGCCAAAATGGGAATCTCTGTTGTGCTGGGAAACATTTAATGTAATCCTGCTTTTACTATCTCTCCTTCTGATCCGAGAATAAGATTAGCATTTCAAACTACCGAGATCTGTTTGTGCAGTGGTCTGTTTGCTGTCTGCATCCCATGTTCCTTGTATGTAGAATGTGTTTTATATTTAACTGCCTCCCATGGTGTTAATGACTGGTATTTGTAAGGCTCTATAGAGAGAAAAGCTGTGTTTCTGCCAAGCATTAGTAAAATGTGGGAAAGCATTCATTTTCTCAAGATATTTATTATATTAAATCAAAGTTTTTCTGTAACCTATGTTGAGCAGCAGAAGCGATTCCTGTTAACTCTTCTTTTCTTCACATTATGTGGAAAAAAAACTTGCGTGGTGCCTCTTCAAACTCGTATACTTATAAACAGGAAACATAATTAATCCTGCTAGAAAGTACTGTTTGCTGTCAACAGTGTATTCAGGTTGGATTTTTTGTTTGTTTGCTTTTAAACATTAGTTATTTAATACAAACAGTAGTACTGGTACTCACTTAATGTATTTATTTTTGGACATGAGGATTAAAGTCATTTTAAGCAGGCTGTTTTGTGTACAGATCATTCCAAAGTGTAAATGCAATACGTTTATCACAGGCAAAGTATTTAGCTACTGTGCTGAAGTAAAGGGAGTAAAAAGTCTTGGAGAGACCTTCCTTGGGATGGGATGTGTGGTAAATGGGATTGTGGAGCTTGCCTTAAGGAGGCTGAGATGGACATCAATTGCTTTCATAGACATTAACTTGTCAGTGTATTATTTCAGATATTTTAGTGGGAAATCTTTCACCAGAACTGGTTACTGTGGGACAGATTATCTCATGAATTGCAGCTCCAGAGAGGTCCAAATTCACTCAGGTGCTTCAGAGTGACAGCTCTGGGGCATTTGCAGCAGTGCATACAAGTGTGGCTTTGAATTAGAAGTCAGACAGATTAAAACAGGGCAGAACGCTGTGGCTGGACTTGGTGAAACATCCTGCAAGCCCTTCTGGCATCCTTCTGCCAGACTCGAGGAGTTGTAACTTGTGTAATAATCAAAACACTTCTTTGATTGTTGCTGTCAGTTCACATTCTTTAAATGAGGTAATATAATACTGGAGAGTCTAAGTTTTGATTCCTGTCCTTGAGTGAGATTAAAGACTACAGCTCTAGTCGGGGGTTTCTCACAGACACAGCCCCTTTTTGCACACTAAGGGTTTCTGTCTCTCCTGGCAGCAAGGAAAGCTGGGTGAGCTGTGCATTTCACATTTGTAGTACTGCTGATCTTGAACTGTTTAATGGCAGCTTGTCATCACTTAATATGCAATACAGTTAGTAAAAAATGTGTATGTTGGATTTTCTGAACTGTTACATTGGGTGTAAAAATTTAGAAAAGCGTGCAAACAAAGTCCCTTTGAATTATGTGGAATTATATGCTTCTCTTCTAAATAATCTCCAGTTCTGGCTTAGAGAGCAGCATCAGAAAACCCGAGTTGAATAATCCTATAAACTAAATGAGATCTTTCAAGTAAAAAAATGTTGGAGTAGCTGGTGGTCTTAGCAGGTGCAGGTGAGGTGTGTACTTGAACTTATAAAATAGTATTTGTGTATGCTGAGTCTTCTTTGGAAGTTGGGTGTTTCTTTCTTGGAAGCTCTTGAAGGCAGTTTTAGTTAACAAAATACAGAATAAATACGGCTTTCTGGTGTTGCCTCCTGTTTTCCCATATTGCCATCTCCTGGCAGAAGTGATGTGTGCAAGAAATGGGGAATGTGTGATGCTCAAGTGTAGGAGCTATAGGAAAGGATGGGGACAAAGATCTATTTTATGTACAAGGTCATAAATCCGCTGCTTTCTTCGAGAGATAATGATAAGCTGTGACACCTCTTTAACGACATTTGAGTCAGTGTTCAGAGAGAAGGAGATGTGTTGCCTTGAGAGGGCAAGCTCTTGGGGATTTGATGAGATGGGTGAGAAGACTTGCAGGGCCTTTGGTGAAATGGGGGAGGATAAGCTGCTGTGTTGTGCTCATCTTGGAAGACAAAATGAGCAATTCCTTCAGTCAGTTAATGCAGTTTGAATGATGTGGTGCTTTTGGTCAAGGTCACCTTGTGCATGGAGTGATACTGTTCTTACAATGAAAAGGAAGCAAACCTTTTTTGCAGGACTCTCTCTACTTAAATATCACAGAAATCACAGAATATTCAAGGCAGAACAACAAGCAAGGGAAGCTTGGGCCGCTTTTTTTTGGTCAGAATGCATCAAGCAATGTACAAGGCATCGATTCACCTCCTGAAGATAACCATTAAAAGGAGTTCAGCTTTGGTTTGTGGTGTTCTTGTCTTTTTTTCACAGTTGAAACTCCACTGCTGTCTTATTTAGTATAAATGAGCCAGTTTTTTATCATGTTGTCTAACTGGCTTGGAGCAAATTGAGACAAATGTGATAACAGCACCATTGTTCAGCAGTAGCTGGACTCCAGCTCTTCATAATGCTGCACTCTGTAAGCTTCCCAGCATGGTGAGAGAGATTGGACCATATAGACACGCCCCAGGCCTTTACTTCTTAGAATCTATGAACAAATGGAAGTCTAGTTGGAATTCAAATGGCAAATACACCGTAGAAGCAGCAATTGGCTGTGGGTTTTTTCTGCACTAATGCCTGCCTTTCCTGCAAAGTTCTGCCTATCAAGTCGGTTTTCTGTTGGAGTTAGTTCTTCCTGCAGTACGAAAAGCTGTCTTCGTTATGCTCAGTTCTTTCATTCCAGCATTTCTGTTGGTTCATCAGCTAATAATCAGGAACCTAAGGATTTGTTCAAGGGGAAAAAATAAAAGTCTGCTTTTTGTAGAAGTCACATCAGTAGTTTGTTTAAAGACGGGCGGGTGTATTATCAGGCCCTGTGTAGCATTCCCTTGTATTGCACAGAAATGCAAGGAATCTTCATGTTCATAACTAAGTGAGAATTGTCTTTTTCTGGTTGGTTGGTTTTGAGTTTTGGGGGTTGGCTTGTTTTCAAAGAACGCTTGTCCCTGATAATTAGTAACTCTAAGGAAAATGCTTTTGGGAGTTTTCCCTTGAGACCTGCTGCTCAAGAAAAAATATATAATTTATTTAAGATGATATTTTCTCATTGAATGTTTTGCTGTGCCTAGATGATGTAGGTTGTAACAAAACCTCAGTGTAACATTTACTTTGCATTTGTCATGCAGGTGGATCTGTCTGGTATTTCAGAGTGACACTTCACCAATGGTCAGGTTATTGTCAGCTTTCTCCACTCGTATTGAGGCAGGTCATGTTACTGAGCATGTTTTCATTCTCATCATATTTTCAGTCCAAAATTACTGTAATTGTTGTTCAGAGGGAGGTTTTCTACTGTGACCAAGGAAAGAATAGCTACTCAGGCAGTCTCTTTAAGGACAAATGCAAGTGTACCTTAAGATTCCGTTTTAAAGTTTGGGGAAAATGTAAGTATTTGCATTCAAAAATGAAGGAAGTCTGGGACTTGTGCTCAGGAGCCACAGTAGTTAGTTAATTTGTTGGAACTGTACTCTTAATGCTCAGTGCTGGCTTGCAGAAACGCTGATATAAATATTCCTTTGGAGCTCAGATGGTACCAGCCAAATTCTGCATTGTTGTTAAGACTTAATAAAAAATGGATTTGAGGGTTCATAAATCTGGTATGTACTCAAAATATTTTTATCAAGTAACAGGGAAACATGTCTTTTCTAAACAGCATATTTTCAATGTAAAATTGTTTTCAAGCTTTTTCTGTGATATTAAGATACTTCCTGATTATTCAGTCTTTTTGTACTCAGACAGAAACACCCTGCAGTATTATTTTGGAAGGTTTTCAGACTCTTGATGAATCTGTCTTTGTGAAAACTTAGCACTTGTATCTGTCTTTTTAACAGCTGTCATGGAGGAGTTGGTAGAGGATGACATCTGTATTTTGAACCATGAAAAAGCAGACAATGCGCACAAGAGAGACAGCGATATTCCTGTTCCATCTTATAGTGGAGACGAGTCTGTTGCCTCACACTTTGCACTTGTCACTGCATACGAAGATATCAAGAAACGACTGAAGGAGACAGAGAAGGAGAACTCCTTCTTGAAAAAAAAAGTGAGAATTTTAGAAGAGAAGGTAAGAAAATAGTTGATGTACCAGTTTCTGGTAGCAGCTTCATTTTTGCTTCTGGCTGAATGGCAGAGAAGAAGGTTAAGAATTTAAAATATACACTTAAAATAATTTCCATTTAAAAAAAATTTTCATAAATTGTTTTATTTGTTTAAGTGAAATGCAGTTTGTTCCTGTGGTATTGTGGTTGTGTCATACTGGGATTTTTGATTCTGGCTGGGCATGAATATGATGCCGTGCAAAGACAGTGGCTTTGATTCAGAGAGATGTGTAGTTACAGGATTGCCACTGGAGTTTGGGTGCCTCTTTATGGTGCTTATTAGCTTGGGCACATGACACAGTATTGTTCAACAGTGAGGTGCAAAGATTGTAAATTACCAGAATCCAGGAACTGTCTATCAAAAGACTCTCTTGAGCTCAGCATACCAAAATGATAAGGAAAAACTGGGTGCCAAGAATATCCAGTGAGGTCTAGCTAACAGCAGCCTCAAGCGTGAAACACAAAGTTGCCGTGCTTAACACAGATGTTTGGCTGGCTGCCTTTTGATGCAGTATTCTAACATGTAAATGAATCTTGGAATTTGTTTTATAGGCAGTTTCTCATTGCCATAATCTAGTGAAGTTCATTAAAGCCAAACATTGACCAGGGCACAGGTTTTTAAGCATATATCAGTTGTTCAGTACCGAATGTCTTTGTGCTGCCGAAGTTCTTGACTTCGATAGATTGTTTTCTTATATAAGATGCAAAGATAGATCCTAGTGCCAGAGTGGAGACATTTTTTGAGTAGTTCCTAACTGTGTGCTACTGACTCTAAAAAGCTTTCCAAGTGTGTATTATTGTGTGGCATTGGAATGAGGGACTTGAGTTACACTTGGCACAACTTTGAAACACTTATTCAAGAATTCTTGGTGAAGACAGGATTGACTTTTTCTCAAAAAGCAAAACTATCTCAGGACTTTCTAAGGTCTGGGGGGGATGTTGGAAATAGGAATAGAGCTTTAGATATAATATTCTCTGAACCGTGCTGACTGTAACATCTCTTATGTGGTTACTCAAAATCACAGTAAACAGGATTTGACCTTGACAATTCTTTTTGTGTCTTTTGGTTGGGCCTGGTTCAGCTTAATTCTCTTGATGATACTTTGTTTTCTGTAGAGAAAACTTTAGTATGTGCATACCATAAAAATGTTTCTCCGAGGGAAGGGTGTTGAGAAGGCCAAGACTGTTTCTGACTTTCAGTCTTTATCAGTAGCTAATGTACCTGTATGCTTAAAAAATACATGGGGAGCTACCTCTTTGGAGTTTTCAATTTCAGCATGCATGGAAACTTCCAGAAAGCTTATTAAGGCTTGTGCTCTATTTGAGTGGCTTTGTTAGGGGGAGAAAAATACAAAGGACAAAACTTAAAAGGAGCTGTACAGGTACTTTGAGAGTCAATACAAAAAAGCAAAGGGCAGGCGCTTCCTATCTTTTGTGGCTTGTTTTCCCACACTTTCTTTCAAGCACACGCTTAAAAAGAGGAGATAATTTAAGGTAGATGCATGAGTATCAATGCTTTGTTTTAGTAATTTTTTTGTGTGACTCTTAATTTTTAAGGAAATACGTGAAAATCTGTTGCGAATTATCTACAAGAAGTACACTGAATGTTTAAAGGAAGCATGCAGGGTAAAAAGAATTAAAAGGAAAATGCAATACCTAATTAAAGCAATAATTTTTTTGTATGAATGGATGTAATTTGATGTAAGACTTCTTTTCTTTCTATCTTACTAAAAATGCTGAATATATTTTTACTCTGTTCCCCTTTTTCTAGCAATCTGGTTGTCAGTGCCTATTCTGCCTTGCTTGTCTTTTGCTCTAGCAGGCAGTGAGATGATGGTGATCTGAAAGTTAATAGTTACTTGTAAAATAATTCTACTTTGGCTTTTCTTACATAAATACACTGAAAAAAATTTCTTTATTTACATTATGAAACATTTAAGAAATTATGTTTGGTTTCCTCTGAACTTCCTATGAGTTGTGTATTTATATGCTCAAAAATCCTTTTTCATAAAGTAGTTTGTATTTTCAGAGCCTGGAAAAAATATGATTAAGGGGTTGTCAGTGTGAGTAATCATGACTTGTGAATGGTTTTAAGTACTCATAGTAGTGAACTCATAGCAGCCTACTGGAAAGTGTCCTGCCCATGGCATGGGGATTGGACTAGATGAGCTTTTAAATGTCCTCTTCCAACTCCATGATTCTAAAAATTAGTGAGCATTAAGTATTGTTAGAGGTTTCAGAATTTGTAAACAGCCTTTGCTGCACTTTTGTAAAAAACTTTGGCCTGTATCAGTGTATTTGATTAATTTATTATCTAAACTGAAACAAAAAAGAAAAGCTGTTAGATTAATATTGCAGGCTATACTAGTGCCTTTTTAAAATTTTGCAATTCTCGGGATAACAGACGAAACTTCTCATTTCTGCTGTGTGTCAAACCTTCAGGTGCTGGGCTCCCGGCGGGAAGAGGAATGCAGCTCAGTCGGGCGGGAACAGGTGAATAAGGCCTACCAAGCCTACCGAGAGGCCTGCATCGACCGCGACCACCTGAAAAGCAAACTGGAAAAAATGGTGAGCCTGCCTAAGGAATGGCTTGTTGTTTTGAGTGTTGCAGTTTTTCAATGTTTCTCTTTGCTGTAATACTTTCTCACACATGCTGTTGTAAACATGGCCATGTTTTTGATAACTATTCATGTTTTTGATAACTATTCATGTTTTTGATAACTGTCCTTGTTGTTTTCATTCCATTCTCCTAGGCGGAGACATGTGATGGATTTATGCTTTAACCAGTGTGATGGAAGAGGTGGTAATTTCTACCTCCAATCCACGGTGATTTCTAAGAACATATAAATAAAGTCAGAGGGTTCTGCCCTCTCTCTTTTTGCCCTCTCTTTTTGGCCTCTCATTTTGCTCTCCTTTTTGGCTCCTCGGCCTGGTCGGCTACGTGTGTTTGTGTCCATATAGTACAAGGAACATCCACAATGGCTTACATGCATGCTTTATCAGCACTGCACATGTTTACTCCAGAATGAATTTTATGTACTGGAGATCAGCAGTGTTGGTTTTATCGCTCTTTTAAAGTACATGGCAATACTTTCTGTAGGAAAAGCAATTTAAAGTACCTCAGTTTTATTAACAGGTTAGAATAATGCTAAAAACATAATCAAAGCGATGTTTTTTGTTGTTGGTTTTGTTCTAAAATACTGAATTGTCAGACATGATAGAAAAATGCTTCACAATTTTTTTTGGGTTGGGGTTTTCCCCCTCTGAAAATAGGCGAAAGAAAATGAGGAATCCTTGAAAAACTTGAATGAACAGTTGCAGTCTAAAGAAGTGGAGCTGTTACAACTGAGAACTGAAGTGGAAACTCAGCAAGGTATGCATTTGGTTACTTTATCTTAGGGTGTGTTGAGGAGTCCTAGTGGTTACATCTTGATCCAGGCATGAAGAAGTTTAACCCTGTAAGGGGTGAGGTGAGAGAGGCATGAACAGCAGAGAGGTACTCTGAGCTCGTCTTCATTCTCATGAATGGTGATGTGCGTGTTAGGTCACCATAATCATGGTGCTCCATGGTGAAGATCTGAGGCTGTTGTGTTCTTCTGCTGTAGGCGATTTACTAACCTGAGAAATCAGCACCACCTGGCAGTTTATAGGCTGTGCCATGTACATCTCTGGACCCTGTCACCTTTTCTTCAGAGCAGGGCAACAAAGTGCAAAGATCATTCACCTGCAGAGGGTCCAGTATATTGCTTTGTCTCGCTGTTGGGATGTGACAAATACAAGAGGATCGTGTATAGCACTAGCTGCAGTCACCAACACTCACTTAGACAGTTGGGAAATGAGAAAAGATAGAAAGATGCTGGTTGTAGAGAGCCTGGTGAAAAAAGGAAGAAGAAACAAACAGTATATCCTGGCAATTCCAAACGCCCAAGTCCAGGTTCTGTTACCGCAGTTGTAAAGAGTCCTCTATCTGTACATGATAGATGGGTAAAACAAAACACCGTGGAAGAAAAAACCTTTGATTAATTTAGTTACAAGAAAAGAGAACAAGAAAACAAGAATAAGAAAATCTGTATAAAGTAGAGATATGGACTGACTTTGGAGACTGTAGAAATGCAGTCATTTGAAAAGCACTGGTCAGTGTGGCTGTGCTTGAATTGGATTACTGTCCACGAGGACCTCACGCATGTAATGCACTCCTTCAGCTGCACAAATGTTTAAACCTAGGAGAACAAATGCATGTAGTGCTAGTATCACTGTTGAGGGCCTCATCATTTAATGAGGTAAGAATTGCAGAGTTTATAAGGAGAGCTCTGAAAATGTGATGATTTCAGTCCTTATTTGTAAAGCAGTTTTACTCCTAAGTGGACTCTGAGTACCTTGTTAAAGAAAAAATCAGTGTAACTTAAGCTTGTTTAAACTATTAAATCTGGAAATAAGTATACCATGTAGTTGAAGTCTCTTGAGTTTTTTTCTTGTCATGTTCTTTGTTTTCTTGCTGTCTCACTGTCCTGCTACTGATCTGATGGTAGCATCAGCTTAGGTTGCTTCTTACTGTGTGAACTGCTTTGCTCTAATAAGATTTGTATCTGTATTTGTAACTTTTATGCTTTCCCCTCTTGTTTTGATTGTATCTTGTGTTGTTCTGTTTGGAACTTCTTGATATTAAACTTGGGGAAACTTCTTTGTAGGTTATGTAACAATACTAACAAACAAAAATCTGAGGGTGAGAAGGCTCATGTTTTCAAAGCACGTAGGAAGCATGCAGGTTGGCATATATGATGTGTTTGTTATGAACTGATTTTTCTATTTCCAATGCCCTTTAATGCTCATACTTCCTTTTTCTCTGTGTAAAATCTCCAGTGCATTCCTAGAAAGTAGGGCTCCCTGCTTTAATCCCAGAAAATAGGCCTCCTCCAACAGCTTTACCGGTGTTCTATTTCCCTGTTGCCGTAGATGCCAGTTTCTTCAGAACATGATGTTTTCCTAGAGCATGGGCTAGGAGGGTCTTACATATTGAGTTACATTCCTTGGACTGTGACTGGAATCTGATTGTCTTGCTTGTCTTTGCAGTGATCAAAAGTCTGAATTGTACTCAGGCTAACTGGGAATTGGAGAAGCTGAACAGTGACCTGAAAGTGCATAGTCTGGAACAGGATCTAGAAAAACTCAAGGAAGAGTGCAACAGTCTCAGAAAGGAGTTGCAAAGTTCCAAGCAGAAGGTACCTTAATTTTTAAGGATTTTTTGTATTAGTGGTTTATTTAAAATCCTATGGTCAATCAAAATCAAGGGTTAAAAAAAATATGGAGTATATAATTGAATGAAAGACGAATGTCTTGGTAGAATTAACCTTAAATATTTTCACAGGCTGTCATTTTTCTTGAAAATAGGAACAGGCTCCTCAGGGAAGTGTTCATGGTGTCAAGCCTGTCCAAATTTAAAAGTGTCTGGGTGATGCTCTTAATTATAAAGTTTAGTCTTAGGCAGTCTTGCAGCGTGCAGGGAGTTGAACTTAATCCTTAGGGGTCTTTTCCAACTCAGGATAGCCTATGATTCTATACAGGTGAGATTTCCCAGTCATTGCCCATATAACAACAGAAAAAGAAAGCTTTATGATTTTTTTATAAGTAGCCACCGAAGTGTTCTATGTAAGCTGGGCTACTAAAAGTTTGGGCCAAAGCTGGTCTCTATTGTTTATTATTTTTTTTAAACAACAATGGAATGCTAATGTTAAATATGCCATGAACTTTAAGGAGGTCTGGCACTTTCCTTTAGGAAAGGAAAGTTCCTCTTTTGGTGCCCTTCCCTGCCATTTCTGGGGTAAGTGTCTATTTCGAAGGATGCTTTTTGTAACCTAGATGTTGTTAGGATCTCAGAAAGCAAATCCAGGTAACAGTAACCAAAAGCAGTAAGTCACTGTCTAGTGCACGCTTACTGCTTTCCCTCTTCCCTTTGATGAAAGGTACCGTGCCAGTCTCTAGGACTCTGCAGTCACATTGAAGTTACACAGTCAATGTAAAACATTTAAATGTGATTTTTTTGAGGAGGCAGACTATTTTGAATTCCTTGTGGTCATTAATAATGATTATGTAATCTCGATTCACACAGCACTGGCGTGAGTGTGCATTTTTCCCACTAGGTGGGGATAAAGCACATGAGATGTTTCATTACCTTCCCTTACTGGTGGTGGTTTCACTTGTATCTGGAACTCTCAGGTGCTTGCTGTAACTTGTGTGCAGTTCTGGTGATTTTGGATAACTCTAGAACAGAGTAACAGCTGCATCAATAATTGAAGATTGCAGATTGTATTGTGAGAGTGAATGATGTCAGAGAGAACAGACTAAAATAGCAGTTGTAAGGAATACTACATGTGACACTTTTAAATTAATGTTTATGCCAGCAGCTTTTGTTGCACAGAACAAATACAGGGAACAGCTCTTTGTTCTGTTTTGGGGGTTTTTATTTGGGTTTGTTGTTGTTTTGTTTGTTTTTAATATAATTTCTTCTTGATCCTGGTAACTGCTTAATACAGGAAATAAAACTGTGCACGTTTTCAAACGTGGGGTAATACAGTGCACCTTTTTTTTAACTATGAATTTGAATCTTTGGTGGGGGATGGTGAGAAAGTTCAGGAGGGGAAGAAAATCTGTCAGGAGTAATACAGTCAAGTGTGATCAATGGGCAATGACAAATTAGCATTGTTTCAAACTCAGCTGGTATTTTCATTATTACTTATTTTCATTACATTAGTTAGTTTAACTAACATGCAATGAAAGTAAGTAACAATAATGAAAACAGGAAAATATGTTTTCTACCTTAGGCAAGTGTAGTTTCTATTTTTCTGTACTTTTAGGTATTCTTACTCAAGTTTTGCGTTGTGCTTGATGCAGTGGGTACATTATATTGACAAGGTGCTTGAAATGTGTACAGGCTGTCATAAAGCCACAGTAAAGGTATCCAATCCTAACAGCTTTGCCTAGAGGGAATGGTAGGAAGGGAATATGGAAGGAGGAGACAGGAAAGGGAGTGAGCTCATCACAAGTGAAGGTCTCATAAACACAGCTAACAAAGTGAGCCCAGTGCCTGATTTATTAAACAGTCCTGGTAAATCCAGCGAGGCTGCCTGTGTGTGCAACTTCGAAGTCGTCCTTCAGACTCAAGGGATAAATTATGTTTGTCACAAAAGTAACCTGTGGACGTAAATCTATACTGAAACAGTGTCCTTTTATATAAAGATCTTTATATACAGTGATAGGGAAAGACCAAAAATAGACTGTTTAAAAAGCAAAAGTTGAGAGACTTTTGATGTCCATTAAGAAAAGTAATCAATCTCAAATTCTGAGAGTTCAGCTGTTTAAAAAAAAAAGAGTATGGAGGTGGCTGAGCAATGCCTTCATGTAAGTAGGTAGTTTAAGCATTTTGAAGTGGAAATTCTTAGTAGAAGTCTTTATTTCCCTTTTGAAACCCACTGCAGTTAACACAAATGAAGACTGCTTTACTTGTGAATTTCAGTATTAGGGAACGGGGAGTTTCACTGCGTTTTTTTGAGACAGAAGATCTGCAGTCATGTTCATTCAGTCTCTGTCTTCCCTTCACTCTGTTATGCAGGACCAGGCTCAAGAGGAAAATCTGTTACATGGAGACCACCTTCAAAGGCAAGACATGCAGAGGTAAGAAATATTTTATTTTCAGTTTACTGAGGGACAGTTATTTGAGCAAGTAAATTATTCTTGCAGACTCTTTAGGTGTGTTATTTCAAGTTACATAATTTAATTCAAAGTCTAGGTATACTTATTTAACAGGATCACTGTAAATTTTTTTCTTCATCACATTTGTAGGTTGGGATGATGATGATGAACATTTATATCTCCACGTTGCTGTATAGAAAATGAAAATGTAATTAACTTGGATTTTAAAATGAGCTTTTTTAATAACTAGTTGACTGGAGGGGGTGGTAGATAAATTTTCAAGTGTCATGCCAGCTCTGGAATATCTTCATTCTGTGTATGGAGAGCTTTCTGTGTTTGCAGATCCCTTGCTTAATGCTGGAACATGCATTCTTCATTAGTGTGGTTCAGTAGTAGTTCCACTAGAATAGAAATAGTGGAGAGCCATTGTGTGACCTCTTCAAAAAGAAATAGCAATTGTCCAGAAAAATGTTAAATTTCAGAAAGCATTTGTTCTCATTTTGCACCCATTCCAATGATAATTATGATATCAACTCCTACGTTATCCCACCTTGAGTACATGTGCTGTATTAGAAGGTGTATCTTTCAATTCCTGATGGAAGATAACTGTTTGTGGATGCATGGAAGTTCCCAGATGTGTCTCGGGGAGATGAAACGCTGTGCCCCGTACAGCCAGTTGTGCCTGTGGTGCACTGACCCCATTTTCCAGCAGAGGGAAGAGCGGCCCTTCACAATGCCGGGCTCTGGTGCCTGGGCCTTGCTGCTTCCTGGGGGGTGAAGAGACGGGCAGGGAGATCAGCCCCTGAAGGAGAACACACAGACACTTCCCATCGTGTGTTCTCTGGGGCAGTGATGGTGACAACGCACACTCTGCACACAAATCACACTCCGTCCTTTTACCCTGACTGGGTACTTATTCCTGGGGTTTATCCTGGAGCTTCGCAGACAGTGTCACACACCTGAGAAGAGGTTTTGATCATTTGATCACTGCTCTGATCAAACTAATCATCAGTCAGAACAGGTTTATTCCATGAAGTGGTGCTCAGGTGGCAGCCATCTAAAATAGCGCATGTACAGTGTAGCGTTTATTGTGAAATAGTGAATGTGTAATGAATATGTAAGCCCGTCCAAAAATCTGTGGAAAAAACACTTGAAAAACCTCTGATGAAAAACATTTGTTGTGGGAAGCAGTCCTGCTTTTTATGGAAAATGGAGGCTTTTGCACTTAGTTAACTTTTTGGAAAGTAGGTATTTCATATTTCTGAGTAGCCTGCAAATCTGACTTTAAATCCTTAATGTGCAAATCTTATTTGCTGTAGATTTAGACAGGCTGTCATGGTGAGGGTTCGTATTCCATGTTAGAAGGCAGTATAGGATAAACCCCCAAACACAGGGAATCCTTAGTTTTCAATTACAAGTTCCTTGAAAATTAGGCTTTGCAATGGGATTCTAGGTCAGTATCCACTAAAACAATTAAAATGTGATATAAGTGCTGCAGCCCTGTGCAAGATGCTTGTGAAAGTGCCAAATGCACTCTGAAAAATTCATCCAAGCACTTTCCTTCTGGCTGGTGGCAGACACTGAGCTGTCCTTATATTTACCACCTCGGTGTTAAACATTGGCCGCTTCTGGTTTGGCATAACTAAAGTTTTTGATCTTATTTTTTAGACCAAAACACAAGAATTAATGAAGTGGGGTTGCCACATCTGCTTTCAGATTAAGTTGTCATCTCTTAAGAGTTCGAACAGCCAAAAGGAGTCTGCAGGAGAAAGGCCACAGCTTTAGCTGAACTTCTTGAAATATCAATTCTGAAAATTTTAACTTTCTGTTTGTCAGACTTGCTGACACTTAATCCATTATTTATTAAAATACCAGTTTCCTCTGTTCTTTAACAGAGCTGTATGAATCAGGATTTTTGTATTCTGGGGAAGTATTTCTATGCATAGAAGTTCTATTTCTTTGTGAGACCTCTCTTAGCGTTAACTTGCACAATAGCTGCTTTTCAGAGTGATTTTGAGAACATTTGTGCTAGATACACCTCACGCAGGAGCGATCCTGTATGGCTGTTCTAGGAGGATAGTGCTGCATACAGTTACAAAGCTTACTGATTCTTACTCATCTGAGTACCTTGAGATATTGAGCTGTTTTCAGAGAAATGCCCTTTAGGTGAATGTAGTGAGGAAGAAAATATTCTGGAAACACTCGTCTGTTATATTTGTCTTCAATAAATGTGTTTCAGTAGAATGTTAAGCATTAAAAAAGCATTAAATCATTGATTTCATGTTTAAATTGAAGTAACTACATCCTTATGTCTTTGAACACTAAGTTAATTATTAATCAACCTAAATGTGATATTCAGTGAGCCTTTGCTAGAAATTTTACCAAGAAACACATGGTAATGCTGACTTCTTTTTTGTTGTTGTTGTTCTTAATTTTCTTACCAGTTATTAACCCGAAACATCAGTGTTGGAACAGTGCTGCTGTTGCTAAATGTATTTCTTGTATTATGCTGTCTTAGAGAATGGATTGGATTACTATTTTTTACACTGTCTGATAAGGCAGTGTATTAACATAAATTAGATTACTTGAATATGAAACAGTATGTTTTATGTTTCAGTTTGGGTCTTGGATTTAGTCTGAATTCGGTGTAGCAACGTGGATGGTGTAAGACCCAAATACTGATTTTTATTAATTATTTAAAATTACAATCAATCCCCATTACTAGGCTTATACCGTGTGTTGGTGTGTGTGGTCATTTATTGAAAGGTATTCAGAGTTAACACTCTGCCTTTTTTATAACCTGGTGGAACTTTATTTAAACGTTCCTTTGAGATGACTAATTTCATTGGAAAATGGTTAGTTTCAAATACTGAAATGGAAAAGTCTTGCTTCCTATTTCTTTCCTCCAGGGAGTTGAAGTTGTTATTATTACCTAGTATGTCAATACATAATGCACTGTATATTGTAATAGGCAGGAATCAAATAAAACACACAAAGGTCCATCCGTTTAAGGGAATTCTCAGTACTGTTCAGTCCATTTAGAGTTATGGTACTCTTAGAGAATTTGCAGTGTGTGTCAGGCAAGAACAATTTATTAACTCAGCATTTGAGAGGCACGTTAATAGGCTGCTTTAGAGGCAGCAGTATTTAACATGTGATAATTTTTTGTTTTGAAAGCATGCAACAAATATATTGGGACCTGAAGAGAGAAATGTCTAATCTGCGTGTAGCGACTGCCAAGCAAGCCGAGGTCCTGCGGAAACTGAAAAGGAACCCAACGGGAGCCACGAAAGGCAAGTCAGTGTTTGCAGTAACAGACCTTACAAACACAAACCGTTGATTCAAGCTGAAGCAGTTTAAAAATAAACTAGCTATCATATCTTATCAGAATCTCATCAATTGAAGCCGATAAGCTAGACTGCATTATGGTTCCAGCTTACCCATTTTCTGCTTTTGCTTCTGTCTCATACTGGTCAACTTCACACATAAAGGTGTTGCTGATGTGTTTTTTCTTCAGTACTGTATTCTGTTCCCCTTGTGGCTTTTTTCTCAGTCAAGTGTTGCTTATGTGCACAAGGCTGAGGTGTTAAGTTTACTCGTATTTGACCTTTTACCACAACTACTTCATATTAGGGGGGAAAAAATCTTTTTGCAAATGCAGTCTTATTTTCCCAGTACAGGATATACGAGGTATTAAATTGGCAACATTTTAAAATCAGATTTTAAAAGACTGAGATTCCCTTATAGTTCCATATTTCTTTAAGTTGTATTCAGAAAAGTTGTCTTTTCTAGCAAAATGCTACGCAGTATGACATTTTCTGAATGTCAGAATACTGGGGAACCAAAACTGCCCTAAATAATTTTAAGGGTTAAATATTTTTCACATCAAGTATTTTAAATTTCTGTGAGCAGTTCAAAAGACAGTTCTTTTATTCCATACATATGTTTCTCTCAGGCCAAATGCTAGACTATCAGTCAAACAAACTCTGGTAAAGAGTTAATTTCCTTTGTTTTCTGCTCACTTCAATTGTGGTTTTTAGTGTGCTGAGAATACTGGTGGGAGACAGTGAACTGGGGTACATTGTACTGGTGACAGCCTGTGATGTCCCTGTCCATTGCCAGATCAAGACATTTTGTTTCTGAACAGCTCAGTGAGGTAATGACAGGATTCACCTCCAGAGCAGTCCCTGCCTTTGTGGCCAGCAGTGACTAATGATCACTTTGTCTCTGGTACTTGGCTGACACAAACTATTTGTCCTCTTGGCCATATTGTTTCCAGGTGAGTCTGTGTTCCTGCAATTCTAAAACACGTCTGTCAAGTAAGTTCAGCAGAGAAACTGGGAACTGAATGAGTCTAAATAATCTTCAATCTGTCAAGGTTGAAGTGATCATATACTGTCTTTATGTCCTTATTTTTAATTGGGAGTTACCTGTCTTGCCACTACACAAGTACTGATTTTCCTCTTCTCCTTGGTGAAGAGTCTCATTTTCTGCAGTTCTAATGCAGTTGTTCATCCACAGCCATAGAAACCATTCTTGACTGAAAGAAAACAGTGGACTTTTGCCTTTTCATCTGTAGATTTTTTCAATAATTTTTCAGAAGTATGTGAGAGTGGACAGGTCTGATCTTGGTCATCAGCCACACTTACGAATGCAGTACAGATATATCTGTGTTTGTATTTATAGACAAATCTTGGCTTGTGCAAAATATGGGTAGAACTGACTGAAACCTTCCACTTCCTACACCTCTGGTACTGGCTGTTTGAGAGTCTGCAAATCAGCTGCCTTTGTCAAGAGGTGCATTAAGCCTGCAGAACTGTGTTCATTATTCTGTGTGGAACATGAACAGTATCAGTTAACGTGGGGCTTCTCCTTATCTGTTATGTATGGAGGCATCTTCAACAAACGTGTGTTGTTGGCTGTTTGGGGTTCTTTTGTACATTTTCAATCAATTTTCAGTGGATTCAATTTTTCTTGAACTTCTAAAGGCCTCGAATTGCTTTTTACACCTGCCAGCCCAAAGAGGCCAAATCCAGTGCCTTAGCCTGTCTTTCAGACATGGTGCCTGTGCAATTGGAAAGTGGTTTTGGCTGACATTCATGAGTTAGATTCTGCCTTTTATTTTATCGTGACAAACACAAGTTGTATTCTTTGACCAAGCTGGCAGCTTCTTTTTCTGTTCCTTAAGAACGAAAGTTAAAAACTGCAATTCATGCTCAAGATTCACAGCCGCTCTAGAAACCTGCAAGATGTGAGTTTAACTGCAGGAAGCATTAATCTACTCCCATTACACATTTATGTACATTATCACTACAAAACAAAATGACCTGCTTGTATTTGGCCATCTGTTCACATGTGTGTTGAAGGTACAGCTCTTCCATTTCAGGTAGAAGCTGTTCTGTTTCAAAATCCCCCCCCTTCCTAACATTTTAAAACTCCCCTGGAATTTCAGATAGCTGAACATGGCAGTCTGTCACTTTGCTTTTAGAAGTCAGACAGCGGTGGAGCACGGAGAACCTGTGAACATCATGCGTGTTTCCCTCTTGCTGCTTCCTGGGCAGTGAGATTTCGGGGATGAGAACACAACTTGTTAAATGAACTGGTAGAGTAGGAAACAGCATTCACTGTTCTACATATGGCTGATTTCTCCAAGTGTGTGAAAATGGTCTCTGTTTCAGCATTCATTCCAGTCTGCTCAGAAAGATCCATCAGTTTGTATGTGCTGAAATGGGAGCTGGGAGATATCCTTGGAGTTGGTTATATTTAAGACACTCTGATTTCAGGATTTTGGGTTCATCTTGAGACTGGTGAGGGTAGTATTTATTTGTATCTTTCAAGTAGTTACTGAATATGGTCTGGAAGCTTGTGGCTTGAAGAAACTGTTTAAAATCCCTGCTAGACTGTAGTACATTTGAAGTACATGAAAAATGCATTAGATAATGTAATTTTAAAATCTTTTTTTATCTTCTTCCTTCAGCTGCCTCTACTGCACCAGTGCAATGTGTTGACTTGAACATTTCGAAGCTGAATTTGACATCTGGGGTAGTCTCCAAGAACCTCTCCCAAACCGATAAAGCCCTCGGCAACGCTGTGTCTCCCCCTCTGCTGGGAGATGCCCACGTCCCTTCAGAACGGGTGAACCTACAAGCATGGACAGATGAGAGACCAATGCCAGCCGATGGCAAAACATTTCAGGAACACCATTCTTATGGGAAGAGCTCTCTGGAAGATAATTCCTGGGTATTCCCAAGTCCTCCAAAGCCCAATGAGAATATGTTTTGGGAAATGAGAAATAATCCAACTTTATTAAACTGTCCAGCAGATTACCTGGATCAGTGTAATCAAAACTGTCTGCACAAGAGTTAAACAATTTTTAGAATGAACTGAGGCATTTTTGGAGTGATTCTGAATAGGCACCTTAATGCTTGAACTTTTAAGGAGACAAAACAAATTGCTTGAAATGTTCTTTCTTTATTTTTCATTCTAGTTCCAAATCAGAAAGCCTAGTCTTCCTCTGCTGTAAATCAGGAGTGAGTTCCTTGATGTCAAAGCTGTGCTGGTATAATGTAAATACAAAGAAATCTAGCATGGGGCCTAGATAGTCTTGTACTGCAAATGACATTTGCAAAAGGTTACACTGAAAAGTGAGTTTGTGGAATAAAACACAATAATCCAGTTCTCTATCTGTTTGCTATTTGTATGTTATCAAGAAAATACTTGGTATCCAGTGTTAAAACTTGTACCAGCTCTGAGCTTATATTTTGACTGTTCTTTTTTAGAATAAGACCTAATACAAAGAATTGGATTTTCTCTTCCTTCTTCCCTTCAATTAGCTTTGATTCCTCTGGTTTGGAAATGCATTTTTTTTTTCTTTGTAATTTTTAACCAGGAAAGGTGAGGGGGTTTTGGGGGTTTTTTTAGTTTTTTTTTCAACCTTGGTTTATGAGAGAGAGTGGCAAGAGAAAAATCACCCCTAGGCTATCCTGCTTAGATTGCCCAATTTGGGGCTTGATTGTGAGTTGTGAAGGACCGTAAGTGATGCTGGGAGTCCTGGAGGTTCGGTTGTTTCCCTCCCTTCCTGCTGCAGGGAGCTGATGTAACTGCAGACCCAGCCTGCTCACAGTGCAGTTTTCCGTATCGTGCCTCCTTTGCACAGCACCACACCTCTGACTCGTTATTCCTGTGCTGGTGAAGGCTACTAACTGTTCTTTTGTTAAAGAAACAAAGCCTTAATTTGATCAGACTTGGTGTTGTTGCATTGTTGATACACAACAAGAAGTATTTTTGTGGTAGCTTTAGTATGCCACTGAGAACTAGAGCTACCAGAATTCCAGCTACCTGCTTTATAGATTGTGGGTGTCCAGGTTTTTCCATTACTTTTTTTTCCTCTTAATGCCATGAACTGTTTCTAGACAAATATTATTTATGCCTTTTTTTTTTTTTGTAAACTTCTCGGCTTTGTATCTGGCTTAATACAACAGGGTTAAGTGAAATGTGTTGACTGCTCAAAAAGTTAAAGAAAAATGCTTTGTACTTTAGATCCATGATACCTAACTTGTAATGGGTGGGAAGATACTTGATACTGAATATGCTATTTACAGATGTGTGGGTAGGTGAAGTATTCAGCTTCACAGATCCAGCTTAACATCAAAGTAATAAAAATTAATTTCACAGCTGTTTAGTAGCAAATTATCTGAAGATTGCTTGCAAATGCATGGGGAAGCCCTGGCTGTGGCACAGCCACAGTGATGCTGGGCTGTAGGAGTGGTGCCAGGGTGTTGTGTGACCTGTGTGGCTCCAGACACCTTTCCCTGCACAGTGAGTACTTCAGACAGAGCCCATCCTTCACTTGGTCTATCAAAGGCAAAAAAATGCCTTCCAGGTGCCCTCTCCTGTAGTACAAACAGCATACATAAATCATGTTTCCCATTCACCAGATACTGTTTTTATCTTTCTATTATCTTGCTCACGTATGCTGGCTTGTCTGTGATTAATGGAAATGGTGTCAGATGCTGGAATTTATTCTGACCAATGAGCACAGCTGACTCAGGGGAGTACAATCTCTTGGAAAGTAATAGAACAAAATCCAATATGCATAAAACAAATCCAAGTCACTAGGCTTTAGCTGATAGAACCAACTACCTATGTAATAACAAAGAAAACATTTCTTGTGTGGCTGCATAAGCTATATGGTACCTAGTTCTAATGTAGCTTACTTTTGGGGTTCCCCATCTTGACATTACAGAGGTTTTTTATTAAGGAATGTAATATCCAACAGGCATTAACATGATTTGTGCAATGAAGGAATTCTACTGTGTAAGATATTAAATAAATTTATTTTTGTTTGAAATTGGTTTCACTAACAAATCTCCTTTTCGTATTTGGCACAAAATTTTTTACTGAAGCTTTAATTCCTTTATTGTGTATAAATGTACTCTAAATACAAACAATTAGATTTGAGGTTCATCCACTTTGATTCAAGGTAAAAACCCAGCCATCTGCTGCAGCCCGCTTCAGCATATTCTGGGAAAGTATCATACTGGATGTTGAAACCTGAAGGGTTTAGTTACCTTAAGCTATGGTGCTTTGACTGCTTGTGTCAAAAGGTTCCCAGTCAGCCTGTCCTGTCCTGTGTGAAATTAAAATTGAGCTTTTCTGTGCAGAGCCTGAGAATTTCCAGGTTTTGCATTTGACCCTTGGTTCATATTCTGTGCTTCTTGCCCTGCTGGAGAAGGGAGCAGCAATGTTTGCTGAGAGGGACTTGAGGAGCACTGCTGATAACCAGGGAGAAGAGGGACGGATGTTGGAGAGCTTGCTGCAGGCAGCATTTCCAATCCAATCACTCACTGCCATGTCCAGGCTGTAACGTTTGAAAAGGGAGTCCCCAGACTTGGAGCCACTTGGGAGCTCGCTGGCTGGTGAAGCATCTGTTGGTCCGAAGCTTACAATCAGATTTTGACTGAAGATGGAAAAGTCATTTAAATCCACACCACTAGTGGCTTGCAGTGCTTTTTCCATTTTCAGAAGTGAAATCTTTTCATCAAAGTGACAACAAATAATGTGCAGAAATAGCTGTAGTAACGGGATTCTGGTGTTTGTGTGCATGTGTTACATAAAACTGTAAAACTGCATAAAGTAAGGGCCAAAGTCCTCAAATAATTATGTTAAATGACCCCAAGAAAATTTTAACTTGAATGCAAACTTTGAACAGTTTAAAACCTCCCCCACCCTACCAATCTGACAATTTTTGATTTAAGAAAGCACTAACTCATTTAACAGAAATGAAAGCCAGCTTTTGGGGCAGGAGGAGGTTGTTGCTTTGTACATTTAAATGAGCATATGGCAACCTGATGAATATGTATTTGGATATTTGGTGAGTTGGATGAACCTTCTAATAACTTATATGTAAACTTGCACTGTTTAAGTATTTTTAAAATCTGATTGTTTTAGGTTTCCTGCCAGTTTTGTGGTATACAGCTGATCAGTTTTCCTCACATGTGAACTAGCCATATCGAAGAAAGCAAACCCCCAATTTAGCTGTGATGCACTGTCCAGTTTTTACAGCTGGAAAAAGACAAGAGCAGCATGAGACATATGGTGGAGCTGCAGTAAAACAATACCCATTCCAAGTAGTGAAACACTGCCCATGTAAGTATCAGGTGAATTATACTGGTGGGATAAAGCAGATTGAATTTTCTTCCAAAAGCAACTTGCAGCAGCCTGTGCTGAGGCACCTGTAGCTTTAATGATGCTGTGGCCTGGTAATGGAAGAGTGAAGAGCTTTGGTACCTGACTGACCCCTTTATTGTCTTCTGATCTTCAGACAGGCCCTGTGAAGAACAGTGGTTGCA
Source organism: Pomatostomus ruficeps (assembly GCA_013400735.1). NCBI lineage: Eukaryota > Metazoa > Chordata > Aves > Passeriformes > Timaliidae > Pomatostomus > Pomatostomus ruficeps. The sequence goes on along the minus strand of VYZT01030689.1, from coordinate 28,354 downwards.
GAGGTGTAAGGTATTTCCCTGACTCTTTCTGTAGTTTGAGTCTAAAAAAGGGCATGTGGGGTTTTGATATGGTTTTTTGGATTATTTCTTGGCGTCTTGAGCTGTCAGGCTTTTGCCCCTTTCTTTAGGGAAAGTGGTGTTACTAGCAATTGCATGAACATAGGATGGTGGATGAAAGCATTTTATTTTTTTATGTAAACACTAATTTTAACTGAGTTGCAGTTGAACCATTAAAAGAAAAACCACCCTGTGAGATCAGTGTCCAGCAAAATTGATTTAATTGTATTTTAAGATGGAAGAGAGCAAGTCACACATTAACTAAAGTGGTAAGATGATCATGTTTGAGTATGGCTGCTTGAGTATGGGAGAAGCATGCAAGAAATTCCCAGGTGCTTACTGTTACTGAACCAATTTTTAACTAGGTGGAACACTTACACTGCCAGTGTATTTGACCGTTTTTTTATCAGAGTAAACAGAACACAGGAATTACTGGCAGGAATTACCTGAGGAGGAGTATGGCTGTACGAAATGTGGAGCAGAATGGGTTTCTGGCTTGCAGGTTAGTTTCTAGGTGACGTCTCAGGCTGCCAGGGGTTGGCAGTTCCACTCCCCTTTGAAAACCCTGTGCATTACAAACTGCCCTCATCTTCCCTCAGAGTCTGGGCTTTAGTCTGTGAAGGCAAACTTTTAAGTAAGTACATGACACCTCCTTCCTCCCAGGTCTTCCATTTGTAGGGGCTCCCCTCAGGAGTTGAGAGAGACCTTTCCTACACTGAGTGTGCAGTCTCCAGTGAAAAATGTGGGTGTCTTGGGCACTTGCCAGGTGCTCTGACGGGGACAGACAGGCCCCTGTGCTGCAGGGAAGTGACAGATGCTGTGCAATGGCGTTCAGTGACACATCAGCCTTCGAGCTTTATGGCCTCATTCCATCAATGTCCACAACCGGTGCCTTGCAGGGAGGGTCTGAAGCTGGCTGGGCACGTGGTTGCCATTACAAGAGGCCAGCAAGGGGTGCAGGCTCATTGTACAGACACAGTCAAAGCCCTGCAACTTTACAGAGGCTGCACAAGTGGTAACAGGCAGGCTTAAAAGTGGGATGGTAAACACTTGGTAATGCCACCTTCACTTTCCAGGTCATGTTAGAAAACGTCAGATGCTTTACTTCATATTTGAATATGATGGGCGAGGGGCATTGCCGCGCTTCAGAGCTTGGCTGTTCCTGCCTCTGCACTTCTGCCACCTTTCCATACAGATAGACTGGAGACACGCCTAGATTAATTCCCCTAACTGTGTACTCCTATGCAGATTAATAATAATGGGTAAGAATCATTTATTTCAAGATTAACAGAAAAAAAGGTGTCTAGGAACCATTAATTAGAGCTGCACTCCCTGGAGAGGGCCAGATGAAGTACTGCCTGTCTGTGCAGCTCCCTGCCTCAGCACCTAGAGCTGGCTGCTCTGTCAGTACGGGCACTTACCATGTTTTGTTTAGCTGGGAGCTGGAGGGGCTGAGCGGGTTAAGACAGCCAGGCTTCCACAGCTGTACCCTCTCAGCATTCACAAGTAACTTCTGACAAAACAAAAGTGGTTTTTGATAAATACTCACCTTCCAGTTCCCTGCAGAAGCACAGCTGAAGACTCTGACAATAGTACCAACGTTTCCTTACATTGATTAGAGTCTAGGGCTGCCTCCTGTTAGCCTGAGTAGGAGGGAGGGAGAGTTGACAGCTGAGACAAAACCAAAACCGAAAGTAATTGAGTGGTATGAGTTTGTTATGTCATGGTACTCGTTCTTTCATTTAAACTTTAAATAAAAGATGTAAATGCAATTCAAGTACAGGATATGCACAAGATGTTAAGAAAATGAAAGGTGTGAAACCAAGACTTCAAAACTAGGGAACATCACATTAAGGCCAGAGGTGTGTTATAGAGGAAGCTGATGCATGATCCAAGGGCCAATTCCTGCTCTGAGTGCATCCCTGAGTAAACAGAGGAGCTGCAATAATCCAGCTGTAGGAAAAGAGAAATAAAGGGCTGACAGCAGCATTCAGTACACGGAATTTCAGGCATGCTATCAGTGCAGATGTGAGTTGTGGCTGCACAGAAGGGTGGGGAGCAGTACCTGCACGTTCACCTGGGCTTTGTTCCATTCCCTGCATTCATTCCTCCCCTGCAGTCCTGGTCACTGCACTGGGGGTGCCCCTTATCTGCTGGACACAATTTCTGAGGAGCCAGAAAAGGACCCCCCTGTGGCTGCTGCTGTTGTCTGACTCAGCCCTGAGGCACAGCCGACTCACATGACCCAGGTGAGCCCTCGGCGCCTCACACCACCAGCAGCACCCAGCACTGCCCCTGAGAGGATGCCCACTCCCACCCCACTCCTCTGGGGAAGGGCTTTTGCCAACACTTAAACTCCCAGGCTGCCTTTCCAGAGGTTGAAAACACAGCAGATTTTCATAGTGGGATAACAGAATAGTCATTGTTCTTAAAAACACGTTTAATATGTGTAATACCTTAAATTTCCTCCTTTTAAAAATATATAGAGCAAAACAATTAATTGGGACTACTTTTGCTTTCCAAAATGCTTGAGCTAAGAAGCCAAGAACATGTGCAGGACTCTGTTTCACATAAGCTATTTTAAGGTGGTTAGCTTTAGAGCTGAGTGCCACTTAAGTTTGCCTCACAAGGCAGAATGCTACACACCTTTTCAGTGTGTCATTCACAAATGTTCCCCAGTCCTCCACCCAATCTGCTGAAGCAGTGCTATTAATGATTATTCCAGTAAAAGACAAAAAGACAATGACTAACCTGCAACATTAAGTCCTTCCCACACATATGTCAAAGTCTGATTTGAATTTCCTACTGGAATAGCTTTAGAGCTGTTTGTGGTGAAACAGTATTAAAATAAACAAGTAAAATTTTGTATCTTGATGGAAAGCATCAAATCTTACTACTTAGAAATTTTTATTTTTTTTTAATCAGGGCATTAAAGCTACCAAGTTTAAGTGCAGCCTTTCCTTGCTTGTAAAGAGTTTATTTTTATTTCAGAATGCTTGGACGATACTCCAAGATAGTTTGTAAAACTTTATATTAGTATCTCTAGTGAAGCTACTTCAGCATTTGAGAGTTCTACAATTAAGCAGCTTCACGTATCAGTGCACGAAAGATCCTTTGTGTGCTTTTTTTAAATTAGGGACTTGCTTTACACTTAGTTTCTGCAAGAGGTGATCTGCATCTTACATGCCTGGTTTGGTTGTTAACTCACCTCTGCCTGGAATAATTCTGGAGTATGGTCACTGGCTCACTCCTGAAGCATGGCAGCTTATTCCCTGTTCTCAAGGAAGGTCTGGATGAGATTACTTTCTCCTCTAGAGTCGAAATGGTCAGTCTGGGCCACGCACAAGTGCAAGGCATCCATCCCTTCTGACAGTCTAGACTTAAAAGTGAGTCACAATGTAGACTTAAAAAATAAGTCATAGTGCAGGCACAAGTAGCACCAGGCTCTCGTTTGACAACATTTTGATAAAAAGGGTAATTCACATTGATCTGAGCAGCTCTTCTGCATTTGCCACCCTTCTCCTCTAGTAAGTGCATCTTCATACCCAGTCAGCTTCAGGTGATGACTCACAGACCAACTTTATACCCGATCTGTGATCAGTTAATACAACTTAAATTATTCACCCTTAAGGGTTTACGTAGCTTGGCTCATGTAGCTAGATATAGGCTTTCAATTCCAAATGGGCATTCTGGAATTGTAAACTCCAAACTGTACACTGGTAACAAAATCTCAAGTTCAGACAGAGGAACAGACCTCTGCAATTCTCTTGCAAGCTGTGACAGCATGCTCTAGATCTTTAAGTACAGAAAGTTTGAAAATTGACTCTTCATTTCAGACATTATTTTATTCTCCATTCATCTCATTTTGTGTATATCGGTTAAACTCCACACAGAGGGGTACAGACAATTTAAGTCTGTTTAAATCAAGTGAAATCTAAATTGCTTATAAAAAAAAAGTTCATTTTACATTTTAATCACATATTCGATGCAAACTTCTGTCTTTTTTTCTTAATTCCAGTTGCTCTGTATTCTTCTCTTTGCTTCAAGTATTCTGCTTTGCATTCTTCATAGAATGATGGATCAGAATAGCTACAAGACAGAAAAATACAAACTGTTTTTCTCTTGGAATATGGAACAGATACTGCATGAGTAACACTCATAACTGATCTTCCTTCACACCCAAAGAAAACTTGTCTGCCTTGAACAATAAAATACTTTTTTTATCAAATACCTAAGTGTTAAAGTTATCTTTGTAAACCCGGAGTACTCTGGCATGACACTGTTCTCTCTTGAAGCACAGTCATTTCCAAGCCTCTGCAGTGAGACCACCAAGCGGAAAGGCAGAAAAAGGGAAAGACATTTGGTATTTAAGTTCAGCTGAAGAATTCATTTGCAGTTGCCCTCCTCAGCATGGGAAGCTTCTGGAGTTGACTTATTTTTTTAACGCACCCAAGTAACTACTGGGAATAGGTTCAAGTGTATGTCTTGAACAGTAGATATACAAGTCCTTGATCATTACATTAAATTCCTTTCTCTCAGAATTTTTTTAAGTATAACTATTCAAACACTATAAACCTTTTTTGTCAGAAGCATTTTGTTTAATTCTATTTTTTTAAAAAGTGAAGGCACAGACAAAACTGAGTAACTCCAGCAAGTTCTGACTGCAGTTAGGCCTGAATTCTTGCCTGGCTGCACATGGTTTTTTCATCAGTTCATAAATACTTGAGAATAACTGTTACTAGTTCAAAGGCATTTATTTTTAATCTAAATTGCTGGTTTAAGGGAGAAGGAGACACCAAAAATCAAACCAACCTCCTTTTTCCCTCAGTCAAACTCAAAAAATCCCCAGCCCTCACCCTGGGAAATTCAAGAATCCAACACTTCAGTCTAACGGCACTGGGGGTAAATTAGGGCTTCCAAAAGAGATGTTTCAATCTGCCGTGGCATTGAGCTGACCTCTCTTATATCTAACGATTTCCCACTGCTGCTGCTACTGCTGTTCACAACAGCAGGACACTTTCAAGACAGACTAAATCTTAAAAAAAACCAGAAGCAAAATGAAAACAAACTTATCCTGTCTCACTAACAGATTATGAAGGAGCTTCGCTGTGCACCATCCCCACATCTGTGAGGTACCAGGGCAAAGAAGGGGCTACGTGTCCTCTGGGCCGAAATCTGTCACCAGGTGCATCACGAAGAGAGTGTCTGCAGCCACATACTCATATGGTAAATCAAATCTTTTCAGTCAGGGTCCTGACCAGCACAGTTTTAATAAAGCAAAGAAACCATTTTCAGAAAATACATCCAAGTCCCCAACCCTGCACAACCCTTTTCAGAATAGTTAACATTTCTAGATTAGTACAGGCCATGCACAGAAACCCAGCAAAAGCTCATGAGGGACTTACTAGCCAACCAGACACTCCTTCAGCGCTGTGTTCTCCTGCCGACACTTCACCACCATCAGAATACCAGTTTCTTGACAGCATTTAGTAAATTCTGGAGAAAAAAAAAAACAACAACACAAACTAAATTAAAGTTAGAAAATGACAATAGGTGAAAAAACCCTATGTGTAGGAGGTATCAGACCAGATCTGATTTATTATTAATATAACCGTAGTTGGCCTAGATTCTCATACTGTTTGCAAGGTCTTTGTCACTTGTTTAGCAACAACACTTTAATTGGGATTCTCCCCCCCTCATCATGTAACACATTCACACACATACTGCTGTTGCTAATACTGTTTCTGAAGTTATTCTTGCAGCAAATCCATGGTTCTTGTGCCTGCTTTTCATACACTCTACTCAGGCCCATCATCTACATGTCTGGGATCATGATCTCTGGCATTTAAGAACAATGAAGTTGCTCAATGAAGTGAAAGTACCTGGTCTGTTTTAAGGATCTTAAGACTTAAAAACAAGTCAGTGAGATACTAAAACAGAACAGCAAGGTCATGGCTGGAGACATGGGATTTATCTGGGAGTAACTCAAATTATGCCTCACTGTTACCAGCACCCTGTATGGATGTTTCACTGAATATTAACCCTTGGTAAGAACTGGCTGTTATTTCCATCAGGAGATCTCAAACTGTTCTGTTCTAAGAGGTAATCACCTATATTTAGCAGATGGAAACGAGAGAGAGAAAGCCATGTGTCCAAGATCAGTCAGGAACCAGATCAAGAACGAAGTTCCCCGCTACTGCATCTCCTTCCAGAATTCCATCCATTTCTCCTCCTTTAAGGTCTTCCTAGCAGTGATTTAACATCCAGCAAATTTGGGGCATACAGAAATTGTTACCTTCTTGCACAAATTTAGCAAAATTTACAGTTAATCTACAGCTACCATCATACAGAGGGTAAATCACATTACCTATGTTCAGTGTGTATGTACATCCAGACTTAAATAAACAAGAACACAGAGATTTGTGCCCATAAACGCAGCACTCCTGTCCTTTGCTTGCAGCAGATGCCCGCTGAAATGGGCATTAAGGAATTGTGGACCTCAGTGGAACAAAATCCACCTTCTACTATCCCAGACACTTCTGGCAAGACTTTGAGAAAGTGATCCAAGAGCTGCAAGCAATCCCTAGGTGAGATTAATCTGCTTGTCCACACCTATTATTAGTTAAGCTTTCACTAAAATAATTTACAAGAAAAGGGAGTGTTTGCTGAAAGTGTTGATGACAGACTTAAGTGTCCTTACACTGCCAAACTTTGCAAAGAACTGACTTCTTACCTACTTCAAACGTATTTTTTACTGATGAATACGTAAAAAACGTGCTGCAACACAGCACCCAGCGCTACACACTGGCAACCCCATCACACCCTACATGAAAACCAGATGAAAGTGTGCAGAAAATGGGTTTACATTAACCAGTTAATTACCACCTGGGAAGACACTGTAACCTGTGCTCAAAGGTATCTATTCACAACCACATCCAATTTCTACGATCTGTTTGTTTTAAAGTCATCCAAATGCACATACACAACTTTGAGAAACACCTGGACAGCTGAAGTTTCCTAAGCAGTGTAAGCTCAGAACAAGGCAAACGTGTTACTAGGTTGTCAGAACATTTCTTTGGTTTTCAAAGGTGAATCTGACATTTCTTCTGTTCTTTCCTGGACTGTTTGTACTGACTGTTCCTACATCAGCACCTCAGAAAAATCATACCTATTAGTACATTTCTAAAAATGTCCTTTGTTTTTTTCTGGGAAAAACATCCAAAGCTTATGGTCTGTCTAGTGACCAGTTTGATTTATAGTCTCTACAGGCACTTCTTTAAGTGCTGGGCTGAGGTTTTGGGTTGGGGTTTTTTTTGTAGTAGTAATCGTTTTTTCTGGAAGCTGTGAAGTAAAAAACCACTGAAGACAACAGGAGGTCCCTCTCACTTGTTAGCTCACCAGTCTTGATTGGTTAAAGGCGTGATGTCCCAGTGAACAAAAAAAGCCTGAACTGCAATTGCCAGCATTCCCTGGCTTCAGAAGGCCCCGCCTGTGGTACATGGCTGGGCACTGTTGCAAAGTGATAAAACTGCTTCCAGCTGTTCAGTTTTAACATTACTGATGCTTAACAACAGAGAGGAAGAAAGAAGGTTAAAGCATATTAGGCATCCTTACATGATCACATAAAACTTGATTATCATTCTCTTCTGTTTGGTAGTCACATAAGGAGTGCAAGACAGGTTTATAGACACTTACCAGAAACTTTCCTGGAGTCTTGAGCTTCTTGTTTTATTTTTAATTGTGTCTTGTCTTGCTCACAGAGGGGCAAGTACAGATCTCTTCACGCTCATAACCAGTGACAGAACTCAAGGAAATGGCATGAAGCTGAGCCAGGGGAGGTTTAGGTTGGCTGTCAGGAACAGATATCCACCCAGAGGGTGGCTGGGCACTGGAACAGGCTTCCCAGGGAAGTGGTCACAGCACCAGGCCTGTCTGAGTTCAGAAAGCATTTGGACAATGGTCTCGAGCACACGGTGTGATTGGGGTGTTCTGCATAGGGCCAGGAGTGGGACTCGATTATCCTGATGGGTCCCTTCCAACTCAGCTTATTCTATGATTCTATGATGCATGATTCTATGATTCATGAACTCTTCCATGAAACGAAATGTGTCAATGTTGAGCAGCACAAGGAATGTTTAAACTACTGGTTTGGAGCATAATGTCAGAAATAGTACTCAATAGTTCCAGATATCTCAAACCAAGAATTAATCTCCATCTCTGTAATCCTGACAACCCTTACTCATTCTTCACTCAGGCAGTATCTGCATTGTAGAGGAAAGGTTCAAGATGCATAGCAAGACACCACAAAAGGAGCAGATACACGGGATCTGATTACAAACCTATTGTAATTTAACACTTCAGCAGCTATGAGGGGTAATCACAACACTAAAGAATCCAAACAAACCTTCTTCCTGACACACTGCACATTATAGAAAGAACAGAATTGATCTTTTCATAATCTGGTGTATGATCCAGTCTTTACAACTTCAGCAAATGGTTTTCCATGACTTCAGCAGTTCATGGGCTGGTATGTTTTATTTCTCCCTGCAAGTAGCAAGGAGCCAAAACAGAACCTCAAGCAGCAGCAAAAGCACAGGTAAATTTGGGCCAGTCTGCAAATTCATTGTGAACTGTAACACAAAAGAAAGACATGTTTCAAACAAACAATAAAAGTTATCCCAAATATTTCCAAATACAAACTAAATAAACTGAGGAACAGAGCTCAGCACAACAGAAGTGAAAATGCCCTGTTAGAAAGGGGAAAAAGGCTTGCCCTCCGTAAATTCAACCCTTTGCCAAGGCTTTTCTAGGACAGCTACATATGTCCATCACTGAATGCTCTGTGCACAGACAAGGACAGACCCAGTACTGCGTCAGCAAGCTGCAGGTGCCCACCAGTTACTACGGAAACTGGCTCCAGACCCCCCTTTCACCTGCAGCAGCCATGGTTCGTGACATCATATCTGACACAGGTCACCCCACAGGCTCCTCTCCGTGCCACAGGCTCTGTCTAAAGGCATGCACAAGGAGCAAAGATCTCTTCCCAAGGCCACAGCTCAGAGACTTCACTGAACAGCTCATCGCCGATTTAAGGCTGGATTTCTTCTTCCTCTCTCATGAAGAAAGCTTTGCATTTCTGTTGCAAGGCAATTCCAAAATGAATTTTGGTCCAATGAGTTTGGGGAATTTTAAGTCTCATTACGTTTTGGCCCTTGCAGCCACATAGAGAGAATTTAACTGCTAAAGCAAGCCTGCAATTCAGCACCTTCTCTAAATGAGCAAGGTATGTAAGGCCAGAAGGTATCTTTGCCAAGACAAAGGTCTGCTGTTAAATGAACAAAAGCTGAACAGCCGTGTCTGAACACACAGCAATTCAGTTTTGCCAGTTCTCACCGGCTCACTACAGCACGCTGGCACGTGTAGGTGATCTGCCTGTGATGGGAAGAGCACATTTTCAGGGACAGACAGGAGGCTTTTTGGCTGAGGCCAGAGACGAATGAGTCCTTCTAAGGACTGACTCTTCAGCAGGGAGCACCTCCAGCCTTGAGCAGCTCACGGAAGCTGCTGAGTTTGGTCCCTGGCACCTCCTCCAGATCTGCCCCGGATCCAAGAGCCGGATTTTACAGGGTCTCCCTATCCCAATTTACCTACTTGAGAAAGCACGACACAGAGAACTCGGACAAGTTAGATCCTAACATGTGTAAAGTCACAGAACAGAAAAAAAGAGTTTTGTACGGTCTTCTTAATTTATCTATAAAGCTGCTCAGACATGCATTTTTTTAATAAAAATCCTATTCCAAGTCTTTCTGTAATTCCCTCAGATACAGAATTACATAAATTACGTTGGAGGTATTAAGAATTTGTTTTGAGTGCCTGACTTAGTATATTTGATGGTTGATTAAAAACTTTAAGTTGCAGAGCACTGTTTTTATTAAGGTTTCTTTGATAGTTAGCTAGAAGGTTGACACAGCAAAGAACACTTTGTTTACGAAGGTCTTTACAGTCCACACCAATCTTTGCTGAAAAAAAGGTATCGAAGAAGAATGTTTTTCTTTAGTATTTTTAATTGCTTTTTCCCCAACTCTGTTTTACAACTTTACAATCAGATAATATGGAAAACAGACGGAAACTGAAGTGAAACTGTGTAACAGTTCACTTATCACAGAATAAGGACTGAACAAATTATTTCCTTGTCTATCCAAGTAGTCAGGCATATGCAATACACACTAAAGTATTCATTTTAAAAGATCAGATACATCACCAGAAAGCTACAACAAAGTTTGTGGGGGTCCACCAACAGATGTCCTGGTACATACAGTTCCTAATTAAAAAAAAAGGAGATAAAAAGCTAGGGTGCTGCCCATTTTAATTTTAGAACATATCTGTAGGTTCAAGAAATATTTGTTTTGTATGACAAAAATAAAAAACTTGTAGGATTTTGAGTTAAAGGGACAAACCAACATCTGGCATAAGACAGAAGAACAGCTCTGCTGAATAAAGACGATGATTTCCTTCCACACCATTAAACCAGACAAAGTTAAATTTAACACTGTTAATCTCAGTGTCCGTGGGACTACAAACAGAGGACAACAAAAACAGCGTATCATATTTACGATGTGTTTTTTATGTGGTCTACAACACCATCCCACCCCCAGAGTTAGGTGGTCTCTTCATTGTGCTGCATTAAAATGAAATGGTGCAATCGGTGTTTTGGACTGCTGAAGTTTCAGTTATGTGTATGTTAAGAAAGGCTTTATGAAAAAAAACCTGTTATGTCCTGCCCCAAGCTTAAAAACAAACTGAAAGTTGTGGGTGGTTTTTTTGTGATTTAATAAAGAGGAACAACCAGCATCAGATTATATTTGTAGCGGATTTTTAAAGGATTTTTTTTCTCTTTACTTTAAATATTTTAAAATATTAGATACTTAATTATTTCATCCTGCAAACATCAAAGTCTTCCCATGTGCAAAGCAAGAGAAGAATAAAAAGTGGGACTTATCTCCAGACAAGCAGCTGCATAGAAACTGTGTTGATATAACAACACCAAGGAATCATCCTTGTTATTTTCAATGTATGAACTGTTTGTAGCGTGAAGGTTATTTCTGAAAGTTCATTTTTTGCAGATTCAGATTATAAAAATAATTGGCACTTTCATACTGCCTCATATTGTGAAGTGTTGTACATTTCATATAATATTGGAACCGTAGTTTTATCAATTATAATTGTGCATCTATTTTGCAGATATGCTTTTACACAAAATAAATGAAATATTCCCCATTATCAAGATAAATCGATCCTCTCAGGTCTGGCTCTCGTTTATTTAAAGACTTTACAATTTTACTACTTAAGAGAAAGTCCTACAGAGGTGTTATCTCACCATTTATATTTTCTCAACACTTATGATACCGCTATCACACTCTTAAAATAAAAAAAAACCAACCAGCTCACATCATGATCCAGACCAGGCTTATTCTGGGGTAGGTTTTTCCCCTCCACACACAAAAAAAAGAAATAATTTTGTCTGGTGTTTGGGTCATTCCTTGGGCTGTACCACTGAGTGGAGAAAAGATGCCCAAGTAACAATGGGGATTTGGAGGCGATGGCAGAAGGAGAAGGAAACAGTTCCCTTTAAAAGGTAAACAAGGGCAAAATTTCAAAACCTTTGTTTGTAAAATGTGTGCAAAAACATTGAATGATCCGAAACATTACCGGCAACATTTTTAGGGGTTGTTATTATGCTTTTAATTTTGTATTAAATTATGATTTATTAGCTTGTTACTTTGAAGATTACTCAGTATGCACAGAACAGATCAGTGGTGCATTTAATGAGCCAGAGGAAGTAGTAGCATGAACATGAAGAGATTGTTTTACATTGTAGAGTATGAGCTATTTGATATTTCCAACACAGTACCAAAGAAAGCTTCTCTGTAGATTGATCATGGTTCAGTTAACATCACTGAATATCTAATACCTCCAACTCAATTAATTCTCACCTGATTAAGATCAGTCTGATATTCAAACTAAATCATCTCTCCAGTCAAGTAGAAATCAATATTTCTGATTTTACTTTTAAATTACAATAACAAATAAAATACATGCATCGTCAGTATGCTCGGAGTAGCTTTCCTATTCCAGTCTACTATGGCATGCATAACACAGCTGATTAAAGAATTATTCTAATTTGAGCAACAATATATATAAGACAGATTAATTTGAATAGAAGGAGATAGCATGAAATAATTAAATGCATCTTATATAGGGCAAAGAGAAAATTGACATAAAATAACCTTGATTCTTTCAAGTGAACCTCTGTTATCAGATCAAATACTTTGTCTCCACAAATACTCATTTGCTATAACATAAAACTCATACACTTTCCATTTCCTGCTCATCACCAGCCCCACAAAATCTGCTCCATTTCGGCTTTTGTAGCTGGAGGCATCTGTCCTAGGAGAGATGATCAATACAGAGCAGCACACAGTACAGGACTGGGGAGAAAAGTACCCCAGGACTCCAGGAATTTTAAGGCAGGAGAATTCATCCTCCTGCCCAGTCTTTTCCAGGGCACCCTCAGCACAGAAAAGCAGCTTTATCTTAAAGTACAGAGAGCAAACAGAGGATCCCTCAGCAGAGCACAGCACCTCTGGCACTCCAGTTTGAACTGCTGAAACATCCCTCGTCTCGTGGCTGAGGTGAACATACAGCAGGAAAGAACCATCAGGAAGGCAAACAGCACAACTGCGATCTGCAGAGGAAGAATGTTTCCCAAAAAAACCTAGAAACTGTTTGTCTCAACACAATGCCTTGGGATAAAGAAGGCATCTGTCAATAGCCTAGAAACAAATCTGAAGACTTTGCTTTAGGGGACATTTAGAAATGAGAAAATAACATAATGAATCAAAGGGCCCACTTGTCCTGTACACCAGCTTTCTCAGAAGCCAGTAATAGCTGCTTTGGAAAAATGTGACAGAAAATCCGCATTATGGGAAAACATCTTCTCAAGTGAAGTTTCTTCCTAATCCCTATCAGCTGTAAACCTGGTTTATAGCTTGAAGCATGAAGTTCTCACGTGCCCTTCAAAACCCTTAGGATCCCTTACATGATGGATCTAAATGGACAAGCATCCAAAAGAAGAGGAAGAAAGAGCAAAAAAACCTCCTGAAAGCAGAAAGGCATATGCTAGCCTGGATTCCTTCAACATCTAGCTGCCCTGGCCCACTCCAGTCCTGCTAAACTCCCAACTACTGCAATTGTAGTTATTTGTTTCATACCATGCGTGCTTTTTCATTAGCAGGTTTTCAAAATCCTGCTGCAAAAATTAATTGGCCTCAAAGTGTCTCTCAGCTGGATGCAGAAACAGGGCAGAGCAGTAGGGAGCAAAGGCACTCTACACAGATCAAAAATGTTTGAGGGTTGATGAGGGTTTTTTTCAGAACATCCAGTTCCTCGCCCTGTAAATGCCACCTACCTACTGAGGAGTAACAATCTCCAAAGCTTTCACGTCCTACATACATTGATATTACAAGGGTCTAGGTTTGGTCAACTGCTTACAACGGGCTTTTTAAATCAATAAAAGAAATCAATGACTTATTTAAATGCTCTGTTTCAAAAATTATAAAAAAACATATAGGGTATTTTTTAAAACCACAATACCACAGCAAGTCTGAGAACTCATGTAAGGCATGTAGGGATCCTCCAACATCAGCCAACTCAAAACAGAAGTCATTGCTCAGCTGCTGATCTTTTTAATACAGAAACATTAGCAGGGTTTCTCTTGTTTTCAAACCCAACAATCATTAAAGCCAGAATTTGTGGAGAGAAAGAAGAGGATCTTAAGAAACTAGCATCAAAGAATGAGAGCAAACTCAGGAACGCCGTGAACAGTGAAGATACAGTCCCATTCCCACGCAAGGCAGAGCCTGGTGCTGGGGGAACCTCTCTCACCAGACTCACTGCACGTGTTCTGCAGTTCAAAATTTGCTACCATTCAGACTGAGAATTGTGGATGTTTGTAAGGGGCGTAATCAGAAACCTCAAGCAACAGCAGAGAAGCTCTTCTGTCCCAAGTAACCCACACTTATCCACAGCAGATCGCTGGACTTTTTCTTTCCAATTTCGTAATAACCACCAAGAAACAGGGAATGAAACTGAAAAGCAAAGCTTAAGAAAGAGAAGAATTGCTTTGTTTAAGAAAAAGAAAATAAAACATAAAACAAGCTGAGGAACACAGCCAAACAGTAATTCAAGTGAACCCAATCAGTTCGACTAATAAAACCCAGACAAATACTTAGAAGTGTTAACAAAATTATTCCAGATTAAAGTAATTAAGAGTTAAAAAAAAGATTTCTGAATATAATATACACATGCAAGGTCATGATACTTTCAGGAGCATTTAGTTCTGCCATTTGGACAAGGACAGGTCAGCTCTCCTCATTCTATGTCCTGCACACATGAGATCTGACCAAAATGTCTTTTTGGGCACAAAGGGTGGAAAGACTAAAGTTAGTTTTCAGTTTGATATAAATACTGAATGTACACACGAAACTCAACTAGGAAACGTGTTTTCCTAAGTAGTCACAGAGTCAGAAAAGATGATTTTTGAAGAACATACACCTTAAAATGTCAGGCAGTGCTTTCCTGACTATCGCTAAATGATGAAATACTATGGTAGATATAATTTATTAGCAATATACATTTAGTCACTAGAATTTCAACAGAACTTTGACTTCGACAGCAAAACGAACTTTGGCAGAGATGATATAGAGAAATGTCTACTTGTTAGTTTTAGTGCCATATACCTGATCTTGACCTGATCTTATTTTCCATCCTGAATGTACAGAATTGTCAGCAGTTTCTGTATGCATGAGTATAAACCCCTATCTACGTATGTGTGTGTGCATTTTGCCCCAAATATACAGAAATCCAGTATATTGTCGTATTTTTAAAGTAAATTCTAGCAACCCAGCTCTATATAAGAGCTACAAGACAAGTCCTCCTGCTTGTGACTAAGCAAGACAGGCAGAGCACAGCAGTACACAGAAGGGGGTTATGTCCTCAGAAGACCCGGGAGAAACAGCAAGGGCATAACTATTATGCATGAGGCTTTACAGGAACTACTTTGTCAGTCAAGGCAGATTTAAATGCTCAAAGATGACAACCTGCTGGGCTATGCAGGCAGATTTTTCAAGAGAAGCAGACCTCCTTTTCTTCCTAGTGAAATTATGAATATCTACCCTTTAAAGCAAAGTACGCACATTGCTGTGAAACAGTTTATTTGGGTAAATCATGACTTGTCCACTGAAGAAACCTGCATGAGGAATGTTCTTGTCAAGTACAAGCACTCCCTTGTCCGTAAGGTTTCAGGTGAAGCACGCCCAGCCAGCAGTCACCCGGTTAAACCGCACTGCTTTTTAAAAAACAACTGCTTCCTTTAAGGCTGACTTGATCTAATTCCCGTCCCACCCTGCAGTGAGTATCCCTGACACCAAGCGTTACCAGATCGGGCGCTGGAAGAGGCAGAACTGGAACAAATGCAAGTTCTCCCATGGCTACTGTCTGTCACTGCCTGCTTTTATATAAACAAGCGCATCCAACTCGAGCTGCGCAGAGCAGCCTTGCCACTGCTTATCCTCCCGCCTCCTTCGGGAGTGCCCAGCCACTCCGGGACAGCTGAGGAGTTCGGATAACAGATGATTTAAGGAACAACATCCCCCTCCCTCTGCCCCATAGCGACTGACTCTTTAGCTGAACTTCAAAGTCAAAATATATCTATTTCTCAATGACAGAGTTTCACAGAGTGGGAGAAGGAACAGTAATGTCCTTCTGCCACACGGTGGGGGTAGAGCAGGGCATTTATGTAACTCCTGAGGAGGCATTTGCCCAGCTATTCCACCATGACACCAGCCCTCAGTCACACCGTGCTGTGCCAGGGATTCCTCCTTACCCCCTGCCACCAGTTCATTTTAATGGCCTTTCAAAACTGTGTATTTAACTCTGAGTTCCAATACCGAAGGTTGGTGGTGGTAGCCGTAATAGTAGTTCTCACTCCTCTGAATGATACAAAATACCCTGTGACCGAAGTGAAACTGGTTCCAGGGTTCCAGCTGGAGGGTGGGGGTGAGATGGGGCACACAGAATAGGGTCAAAATCTCAGGTCGTTTGGGGCCGAACATAAAAGATTTATACAGTTATTAAAAGAGGAAGTTATTTTGCCTCACAGGTCACAATTCATCCCCAACCACCATTCCAACATCTCCAAAACATTTATCATGTACTTACCCTACTTTGCAGTATACATTTAGTCTTTTTTTTCAAAAATGACTAGTGATATGCTGGTGTGGCAGCAGGAATTCTTCACCACAGAAGAATTCCTGCTGAATGAGGTGCTAGTGCTAGTAAGGATGACAAAACTAAAGTGCAAATTTTCCAGGAAAAAAAAAATTCTGCTGTGTTCATATTCTGAAGTGAATAGTGAAGAGCAACTTGACCCTTTGCAATTGTGGCCACAGTGTGATAAAGTATGTAAAATCACTTTTACAAATGAAATGGTATCATTGACTACGGAGGCATTTAGAATTTCAGACTACCCTATTCATTTCATGATTTTGAAGAGATTACTTTAAACCACGTGACAGGAAAGCACGCTACCAAAACTTAGCAATATCTGGAAATTTGGTAGTAATTGTGTAACATTTATCTTCCATCTTCTGTAAAGTGCTTTAAATAAATGACTGCGAAAAGCAGGTACATTTCTTCAGAGCAGAAGTTACAATTTTGAAGATAGCAAAATGAAATACTGGTAGACGGGATTTATAAACAAGTCTTTGACAAATCTACAAAGCAAAACAAAATGCACCAGGAACTAGGTATGAAAGCCCCTCAAAAAAGAGAAACTGTTTTTCAGTGTGAAGTTTAATGGGCAAACGGCATAAAAATCAGTGTCAGGCTTTACCAGCACACATCCGGGTGTAGTTGGGTACAACAAAGCCTCGGGGACACTGCTCTACCTTCAGAAAGAGGACTACACTGTGCTCCTCAAGCTGCATGCACAGGGACTCAAGTCTGGCAGGAGGGGGTTGCTGAAGTGCATCTATTCTGCCTGCTCCAATTATCTTTTTTCTGATCCAAAAACATTTCAGAGTAAAACGGTGTCAACACTGTTATGAAAGAAACAGCAAAAAGAATCACAAAAATGTGGTTTCCATACTTGGAATAAAAACTGCACTCTTTTGAATTTGTTTAGCAATTGTTCAAATAAGTATTAACAGTGCATGGGCTACAAAATCATTGGCAAAGAGGGTACTAAAAGTTAAAAAAGGGGAAATACAGATGTATCTCCAGTTTAGAAGTTATTTGTCACACTTCCTCCCATGGCATGAGGACGCTTCCAATGAAATATCACAGGCCTATCCAGACAATCAAGAACTACGGCTTTTGTCAATTGCTTTGTAAAGGAGGAGACAAAGTTTGTTTCTAACACATTCAATCACAGGAGCCATATCCAGGGCTCAGCGTGCTGTGAGACCAGAAATGACAGAAGACCCTTGTGCATTAGCCAGTGGCAGCTGAGGACACCAGAATTTGAAGCAGCATTCAGCAGCCAGGACATGAGCAGAAAATGACTGAGGGTCCTGGTGCTGCCATTACATCCCTCTGTGACCTTTTGTTGTCTCTTTCCTTAGGACTGAAAGTAAGGACCTTTCCTGGTTGGGACTTCAGTGCTGTGACTGCTTGACTGTGAGTGCATTCTCCACTCCTACAATGAAATTAAAAGAACATAATCTGGCTAAAAATCTCTCCTCCATTTTCTGGGGTTTGAACTAAATGAGTTTTACTTACTGAATGCAGATGTACACATGCCTCTACCACCACATTTGTGATTTGTCAGTATGTAAGTTTTTTCCAAAGACTTGTCTCACCTTTATTCTGAAAGAAGAAAAAGCCACCCAAAAGCTAGCATATGCTGTATTAATGTAAAACCCCTAGAGGGCAACTAAGCTTCAATTTCAACCTGCATAAATATTCAGCTCCTTAACTAGTTTACAGATTATGTAAACTATTTCCTTCAACCTTGTTTTTTTTCCCCTCGTTTAAAAGAAATGAATCCTTTTCATTCTCAAATCACATTATTGCTGCCTATTTAGTGTAAGTTAATCACCACTGCCCAACCAGAGACTGAGTCCTCAACCCAACAAAGCTCAAATGTGCGCAGAAGAGAACAATAAAGAAAACACATGCAAAGGCTTCATTTAAACAAAGACAGAAAACAAGCATATGAAAGTCTGAAATCACTTTCTTTGCATTAAAGATCTCTAACAATACATCTTGTTTATTATTCAGCTTAGTATTAATTTATTGCATGGCATCTGTTTTCTTGTACAGCAGTCTGGTTGCAAGTGTCAGATTTATGAATCAAAGTTTACGCTGTTGAGATTATTTGCCTGTTTTCCCCTACTTACCAAGATTTCAGCCTTATATATTTGGTGACCAAAAAAAAAAGTGATTAAATAGGAAACAAGATGTCAAATTAGTTATGAAAAATAGTTTCATTTAGTTTTTGGTCTTTAGCTAGAGTCCAGGACTGCTGCCAGTGGTAAAAGTAAAAAAAAAACAAAACCCTACATTCAATTTACATTCAGTTCCAAGTGTTCTTCCCAAATTTTAAAATTGGTAACCAGTGTAAAGCTGAGTCTTGCTTGCCATGAACCAGCAGGCATCAACTGCCTTTCCCCTACTCCCACCAGATCTTGTTGGGAGCTGAGAGAGACCATCCTGCCAGTCCACACCCGCACAGAACCTGCAGCCACACTGACGCTTCATGTTAGAGACAGCACTAACAAACTAACTGGATTCCCAAGATACGGAAGCAACCAGAGACAGACAGGAAAACAACAGCTCAAAGGAATCCTTAGGAAATGCTTCCAAAGTCCAAGAGTTTCTACCTGGCTTTTGCAAGAGATCAAACACCCAAATAAAGATCGATAGCACTGCCATCCTTGCTTTATGCGTACCACTGCAATGTCCCATACGCTTTGATCGTGACAGTTCTCCTTCATTTACAGTTCTATCATCATTTACACGTCTGAACAGAGACTGTCTACCAGTGGAATTCACTGTACCTCATTTTAGCCACCTAAAATTTCCATGTCGCGCCCAAAGCTGACTCTGAAAGTACCCTGCTGTCCTTGCTGCCTTGAGCCTTTACAGGGAAGGGGGAAGGGGATGGGGAAGAGAAAGAGAGCGAGACAGAGCACTTTAACTGGGATGAGATGTCTGCCATCCCACGTGACTTAACCAAAAATCACAGGAGTTTGAGGAGCTGACTTAGGTCTCCAAGGGTGTTCCACACACAAGGGTCTCCTCTCTGAACACTGCAGAGCAGGATGAAGTAACTTCTATCCCCCTTGAGCTTTGAAAGACTGCAGAAGGGAGGAAGGCTAGGCTCTGTTTCTTACTCAGATTCATCCCCTCTGAGTGCCTGAAACACAACAAGCTGTAGCTGTTCATTCTGACTTGTTTTGCCAGGTTCAGCCAAGGCTTAGAGACCCAAGGACTTGTAAATTGTTAGTACAAAAATGCCCAAGTAAAATGTTATTGTAGCATCAGTCAGGGTCTGGACACACCAAAGACTTGTTGCTACCAGATCCCTTTACATGGATGCCCATGACACACGGCAGAACCCAAACACCAGTGTACCAGCCTTATAATCACACTTCAGACATTAACTACGTTGCATTAGAAGCAAGGGAATTCTACCTGCTTCACACAGAAGAATTATAGTCACGGTTACAATTTCCTGCTTATGTCAAACATACCTGGCTGAACCTGATACCACAACCCAAACACTATCACCTTTAAGTACTTTTAACACACTCACAGAGGTGATATTTCTCCTTATTTGAGTGGTTAAATTTTGTTTCAGGCAAGTCAAGTCAAGTCATTGCAACTCAAAGCATTAGGCCATGGAGATCTGTAACATCAGCTCTGGAACAAACAGCACTGCACTGAAACCACTGCAGAAAACAAAATTATGAGACCAGAACTGTTCATCTGAATTACTGTGGGGAGAAGGTATCCAAAGCAAAAGTTTGCAACTCTGTTAAATATCTTCCTTCTATAGAATCGCAAAAAATTTTGGGGGTTGTAATTTACTCTCTGTATTCTCTGCCCAACAATGAATGTTTCTCAATGGTTTATGCACAGTCAGTAACCAGTATTCGCATGAATTTGACAGCAGAATGAAGAGGGCAGATTCCCCCAACAGCATTTCGGTTTAAAACTGCTGAAGTTTTATAGTTACTCAACAGATGGAGCATATCAAAATGAACTTACACAACAGTCTTGCTGAAGCAAAAGCATCTTTTCCACACCATTCTCACTCCCCATAGAGGACTCAAAACTTCCTCAAGCTGCTTGGAATGTGTAAACTAAAAAAATTCATCACACATACATACATGAATATGCTTTTTGATTTCCTTAAACTTGGAATAGTTTTCAAAAGTATGCGGACACCTCTGTTACAAAGAGGAAGCTGAAGAACCATTACTACTCTTACTCAGCTGTCACGGAGCATTGTTACATGTAGCTAATATAAAATATTTTAAACATAGGACTTTTGATACAAGTCACTGAAGACACCAGAGAAGCTGTGAGCTCTTCTAGCACCCCATTAAAGATGAGTTAATTAGTAATGAAATCTTAAGGTATGTAACTCCAAATGGCATACATTCTTTTCTATTCCTCTCTTCCATATTCTATGGAAAGCAACGGTACATTTCTGTTCATTAACTAGATACATGCTGAAGCCTACATTAAGCACAAAAACAACCAAACCACTCAGAAAACACATGCAAAGAAACATGAGGAGGAAATCAGGACAGATAAGAAATGACAAAGATTATTTACACCAGAGGAAAATAAAGTGTTCTTTTCACCATTGGCCTTATGAATCATTTTGACTGGGCTGTCAGATTCACTGTACAAAATTATCCCCCCAAAGGCAGGGAAAAAAGTAATGAGCAACAAAGTTTGAAGTTGCAGACCGTGGTCACTTTTGTTTACTGGATATAATTTTCTTCAAACTGAAAGCACAATTTCTCCCTGTGAATTTAAATGTCATTTTGAACATCTCAACATTAAAGATTTTGGGGGTTTGTGTTTTAAATTCTTCCTGCTCCCGAAAACAAGTCTGGAATCTCAGGATTCGTACCTTCCATAAGCCATTTTGAGGACTCTGATAGAAATAGTTTTCCAGGATGGTTACTGAACAAGTCTTTTATTTTTATTTTTCCCATTTTGCCTGTTTAACATAAATTAGATCATCCTCTTTTTTTCTGTTTAAAGTCCTGCTTTTATTCAGACCACTACCAGGAATCTGCCCAATGTCTGAGAACATAAATGGCTTGATATACAAGGAAAAGTTAGTTTAGGCATTAAATCAAAAAAAAACTTACAAAACAAAAAACATTCTTTAAATGGTAAAATACAACCAAGCATTGAAACAGGCTGTCTACAGCACCTGAAACGTTAACCAGATGACAGGACAAACACGGGCATACGAGATACAGCCCCAGGAGAAGACGATGGCCCGAAGTGTCCTCTCAAAGTCCTTTCCAGACCTGCATCCCTTTTAGGGTTGATAAATGTGCCTGCCAAGGGCACTCGGGTTTGATGAGCACCTCACAGGATTGAAGTTCATGCTTCTGAAGCACAGTTAGACCAGTCCAGATTGCATCAAGAAGTCCTACTTTCAGCTCTCTCCTATGTCTTTCCATATTATACACTTTCTGTACATTTCCCACATACTGAACCATAGCACTCAGAAGTTCTTTTTGCCAACACTGGCTGTGTCTCCCTAAAATAACTTTTAAAAAGTCTGACAGTCTAGCCATAGATGAGATTACATCTCAAACCACAACTTTGCAGTGCTTTATTTTCACCAACTTCATGAGCATCCCATTACAGCAAAGAGTGTGGGACATTTCTGTCACCAAGAAACAAAGCAGGACCTGTATCAAGCCTGGCATGCAAATATAACAACAAATTTTTGATTTTGCGCTTTAAAAAGGACTATTTAAATATTTCTGAAGTATGTTGTTGATCTGAAAGCTTGAAGGGCATGTTTAGTATATATTGAAGAGGGGGGAAAAGAAGAATGACTAGAACCTCCTTGAGAGTTTCCAGATCACAGCCAGAGAGAAAGAAAACTATAAAGTGTTTGACATTATAGGTGATAAAAGTAATACAAGGAAATCCTGAACTTGAATATCAAAAGTCAAAAAAAGGCATTACAGACATTAAAAAAGCTTTCTTTAAACTCATTTTAGGGAAAAGGTAAGAAGGCAGATCTCTTAATACCATAATTAAAGTCTTAAATTCCCTCAACCATTTCAACTCCTTCCCAATACAGTGGATAAATACCAAGAGAAGAATCTGTTCACTCCATCCAAGGGAAATTTTCTTGCACAGGTCTTCTACATTATCTTCTTCAGAATTCCTAATATAAGTTCCTTTCCTACTCATTATCCCATCAGAATGATTACCTTCCCTCCTTTCCAGGATTAATTTCAAATCCTTTACTAGTATCCCTCTCAAATCTAGAATACAGCAGCTAAACTGCTTTTCTTGTTCCCTGATCATAAATTTAAAGCCTCGTCCATACCTCCAAAGCTCTGTACAGCTCTAGCATTCCTTGATCCTCCCCTTTCCCATCCTCTGACCTGCCCTGCAGCTCTCGATTCCTCATCTAAAACACCACTTGCCTTCTGTTCGATGATTACACTTCTACAGAGGTATCTATCCTGGTCTGAGACAGCAAATGTTCCAGGCGCTCTTTTCTGCAGGATGGTTAAAAATGAAATTCAGAGGGATGACAATACAGCACAAGTGTTTTACGACTTTTCATTACTGTAGCCTTTACTCCCTTCTTAGGCATCAGACTCTTCAGAGCAAAAATCTCCCTACTCTTTTTCAATGCAGCACCACAGAGACAACTACTGGAAAGCAATTACAACAGCAATGAAACTAAATTTGGGAGTGGGAAAGAGGGGATTATTCTTTGTTGTTATTATTAAAAGGACTTGAAAAATAATGTACAAGAACATGGTTTTATTCAGCAACAGACAATATTGTTTCTACTTAAGAAAAAAAACTTGTGCATTGTCAGTGTCATTACCACAGGACCCGTTAACTAGGACATCAAAGAGTAAGTGCTGGAGGGACAACTCGCTCAGCTTGAGCTAAGCCATCTTTAGAACTACTGTTCTACATGCAAAAAGAAGCTTAAAATGTTTTCATCCCAAAACAGGATGAAAATATGAAATTTCATTGTTTTCCGAAAACAATGAAGAACATTTAGACCAAAAAGCCTGAAGAACGCTTAGAATACCACATCTCACTGAAAGTGTGCATATTTAGAATATTAGAAAATATTTTTAATTTTAACTAGTGTTTCCTTATTGCCTGATAAGAGCTGTGAGTCCTGCCCCTTTTTTTGACTGGCTCTGCCGACTCCTAACATTCTACACAAACATATGTACAACAGGTATGGGTCTCCAATCTACAGAAAAAAATGGAGATCAAAACTACAACTCTCATAATCCACCGCCTCATTAAATCAAAGCATATTAAGTAAAACCACGACTCGTATTCTGGTTTCCATTTAGTATTAATTCCTGCTGAGCTTCATTTCAATTTCTGAGATTCGGGTAAGGAATTTTCTTTGGCAAATACACTTGTCAACTTCATGTGCTTTTTAAAGAATGGACAGAAGCTTCCCCGATCACCTTATGCTGAATACAAGGCCAATACATTGCTTTTGGGCTGCCTGAAAGCTCACTCTTTATTGCATTTCTGAATATGTAGTAGCTACATTTTGACCAAGCAAAGTTTTATTTTCCACTGCTAAACCTAATGGTACCTATACAACACATTCTGACTTCAATAGTTGAAAAATAACCTATTTTCTGTGTGAAAGTAACCCCAGGGTAATATTAATAATACATATACAACATAAATATTTATACACAGGCAATGGGAATATAGCATAACCTCTTAAAGGTATTAAGATTTATTTAAACTAAGTGCTAACTGTATAGCTGTTGAATGTCGTATCTAAGAGGGGTTTATAATCCAAAACTGCAGAGCAACTACTTAACACATTGTTAAGGACAGGCAGCTAAAATAACAGCTACAGTGAGTCACAGGTAGTGCCATGAACAGAGCACTGCTCTGTCCACCCACGGCACAGTAACACCTCACTGCGACACTCTAACACTGCACCGTCACCGCCATCACTCGAATGGATGCCAAAAAACCCCTCACAGAATCCCAACTTTATGCTCCCTTGCTGGTAATAAGAATGACTGACACAGAAGAATCAAAATGTGTCAGCTGGGAAAGAAAACGATGAGCTCAGCAAATACTGCATAGAACATCTGGGAAAAGGTGTTAGGAAGAGGCTGGAACAGTAACCAGGCTACCCTCGCCCTTCTGTGGGGAGAACTTGACCACATCTCCTCCACCAGGGACACTCACCTCACAGGGTTCTCTAAAGACTCATCTAAAGACCATGAAATGCCCCAGGATCAGTAGCTAAAGACAAGGTTGAATTTCTCTGTTTTTACAGTTTGTGCCAATCTTACCTCACAAGGACCCTAAAACACGAAACCAGCTATTCAACCCAACACTGCAGAGAGTGTACTAGTGGAGAACTGGAAATAATGAGAGCACATAAAAGCCATATACCTCAATGCCAGTGTCATTCCTGAAAAAACACGTTTGGAGAAATTATGACAGAGAAGAGACTTTTACACTTTTCTCACCACTGGGCAAAGAATTTCCAGGTACAGAAGTCAAATGATGACAGCAACAATAATTCAGATTTAATGGGGAGTTTGTCAGGGAGTAGTAATATGACTAAAGAGTAGAAACAATGGATGATCCTGGTGCTTAATTTCAAGTTCAACTCTTCCAACAATCCAAGAAATGATAGAAAACGACAAAAGCAATTCATTTTTTCCTTTCCTTATATACAGTTAAAGTAACTCCCATTCTGCAGATGTTAAAACACTGAATCCACAGTCTGAAAGAATAGTTTTCTTCCTAAAACTGGATTATCAACTAAATACCATAATTTTACCTCACCATAAGAGCTGCAAAAGAAGCAATCCTATTGTTCAACTTTCTGCAGTTAGCTTGGTGAGTGCTCTTGCCATGGATATTACTACAATGTACTACAATAATCCAAAAACACACGGGCATCCTCTGTTTAAACCAGCATTCGTTAAGAACATGTAAATCATCTGGGCAATGTTAATATATTTATGCTGGACAGGGACATTAATTTGAAATTCAGGATCTTAGCTGGAAACCAATAAAATCTGGAACTTGAGAAAAGAAAATTGCAAGACTGGACAAAACTCAGGTAAACCTCCTGAGGTTCTCATCTATGAGCTCTGAATCACCAATATCACTTTAATATCTATACATAAAAATCTCTATCAGGTAGGAGACTCAAAATCAAGACAGGGCTTGTAAGATATGGCAACCTGGCTGAAATTGATATTCATTAGAGTACTCTTTGCATGAATAGGAGCATTTGGACTCTGTGGTCTTTATCAGAGCCCCAGCTGGTAATGGTTGAAGGTTAATGCCTTACCCCATTCTGTTCAATTTTCTGTCCTAATTAGTCCTCTAAATCTATAGCTGTGAGCACCAAGTGTCTGTGCTCAAAAGAAACTAATTAATGCTAGCAAATTAGATCAAGTCCAAAGATCCAACAGCCAAACTCTTAAATGCTCCTTGTTAATAGGAAGTGTAGCTGTCAATAACTGCTGTTGGTGGCTATAATGAGGCCTCTTTCTTTCACTGAAAGTGATTTCATTTCTCTTTGTCCCTGTAAAAGCTGTTCCATTCCCTAATAAATAAAAAAAAAACAACTCAACCAAAAAAAAAACCCCAAACCCACACAACTAAGTTGCAGTGGTAAAGCTAGCAGTCTGACCCATTTCTTGTCATCAGCTGGGCTGAAATGACATGGAGGGGGGAAGAACAAAAATAATCACACAGGGCAAGTTCCCTCCCTGAACATTTTCTTTAAAGTCCTAAAAACTAGTTAGAACACTTTAATTTCTATCACCAAGCAACACAACAGGCCCTCATATTTCTTTTCTATAAATCAGCTTAGGGTAGTTAATGTTGTTATCATTCACACAAACAAACAAACAAAAAAACCCACACGGATCTAGACTCTCATTTCTTCAAATTCTAATTTACATATAGCTGTTCCCTCTGCCCCGTTTGCTGGAGCAAAGCTCACTATACCATAATCCCTCAAGAGACTGTATTGATTCACATAGTTAAATGTGATGAGAGTAAATGTTCATTGAGAATACATAGTGCTGAATAATTTTTTCCAAAGTAAAAGCTATTGTGTGCAAACAAGAACATCATATAAAAAAAAGTCCAGCATCTTACTCTTGAGGAACGCTAGCCAGAAAAGAAGCACATAGCAATTTACTGCCAGTACTAAATGTAACTGTACACTATCAAAACATCTAAGAGAATTTAAATAACTGACAACTGCACAACACGTACAAAAAAATGTAATATCAACAGCTTCATACAGGGTCATGTGGGCACACACAATATGACTGTGATATACTTCAATATTTAGATAATAAATACAGCAACAGAGGAAAACAGTTTTCTTCCATGCT
Organism: Pomatostomus ruficeps; assembly: GCA_013400735.1. Taxonomy (NCBI): domain Eukaryota; kingdom Metazoa; phylum Chordata; class Aves; order Passeriformes; family Timaliidae; genus Pomatostomus; species Pomatostomus ruficeps. Next base: position 1,580 of record VYZT01030689.1, on the reverse strand, counting down.
CCACCTGCAGTTTTGTTTCTGAATTGAAACTATATTCTCAAATGATACTAACTTTCCTCACGCAAAAACGAAGTTGCAGATAATAATGCAGCATTCTTTTTTCATCCTCATAAGAGAAGGCTGTTGTGGTATATGATTCCTTCCATGTAACCTCTCAGGCCTTCCACCAAACTCTGAATAATATGGACATAAGCACATGTAAGTAATTTCTGATCACAGCAGCTCAATTTAAAAAAAGGTACCAGCAGCTGTCATGTTAACTCATGGATTTTTATCAGTCATTTGATCTTTTTGCTTTGGTCAATTAGAGGGTCACTGTGTTCCCAGATACTCCTAAGAGATGTGAACTTAAAAAAAAATTTGTAAGGACTATATTTTCACAATGAGGCAAAGCAGAGGAGCAAAGTTCAGCTGTAAATGGTGATTTCAGTTTTAATTTGCTTTAAGGCAAGAAGACTCATCAAAATTTTTAAGCAGAGCTGTCATGTAATTTCCCTCTAGTATCAGTCTTAGCATCTCCTGGTGTCAGAACTGGATGAACCAACAGGTTAACACTTCCTCAGCATTCAACAAGGGCTGGCAACAATTAACAAGGAAATACAATACAATACCAAGGAAAGTGAGCAACATCAAGCAAAATTTACTAAGGATTTTACACATTTCATTATCTGCATTTCTGATAGGAAAGTATATATAAAAATATATTTTTTTTTTAAAGAAGAAATATCTGAAGGTGGGCTTGGGCATTTAAATGTACAGCACCACATGTAGTTCAATCAGAAATTTCTTTGGATTTATGGCCCTTGATGTGTCAGGTGTAAGGGTCATGGTCTAGAGCAGGTGGCCCCTACGGGGACAGAGATAATGTCAGTGACAAGACTGTTGAGTAACTGCACATTATCAAAACTCTGGATGACACTGGTCATGCTCAACTGTAGAGAAGCCTGCAGTAGTGTTGCATCCCATCATCTTCACTAAGTATCAACACGAGCCCCGAGGAGGAGAGGGCTAATGGGAAATCTGGAGAACGGGAGGAGGGTGGTTGCTTGGAAATGTCCTTTTCCAGCCGCACTTTCCAAACCATTTTGAAAGCCATGCCAAGTACCATGAGATTTTTTCAGCAATGTGACTCCAGTTGCTTTAATTACACAGCTCCTACAGACAACAGAACCAACACAACGGTGCTCTCCAGTGAAGGCCCTCAACTCGGCACAAGTAGAAATATCTTCCTTGTGTCTCCCTCATAAAAAAATTTAAAATAAATTAATGCATTTTTTTAAAAGGACAGAACAACTTGTCCCCTTGGTGAAATGGATGTCTCCCACAATATGGTTCAAATAAGATATGGCTACATTTAGTTCACCATCTTTCTAATGGCAAACCCAGGCTGAGGTGAGCTATGCAGGCCTGTATTCACCCTGAAAAGCAGGTCGTTCCATTGCCTGCTTGAATCCTTGAACCTTACACGGCAGTCCCAGTAACAGAACATGTCTGCAGGCTCCTCTTGGTGACCTTAAAGGCCCAAATCCAGATGATGTACCAGCAACAAACAACAAAAATCAGAGGAAAAAAGATCAGAA